>JASTWK010000727.1:0-86526 GCA_030770225.1 Temnothorax unifasciatus | reverse complement strand
GCATAAGATCAGTCATTTTGAGTGAGAGACTAGTGTACTGAAATCTTTTGTATCATTCCAACAAAATAAATGGTTCAATATATTAGGGTATAACGGGCTAATTGGGCTCGGATTATAAAATTTTTCAAGGTTATGTCAAAACCTGACGTGAGGGGTAAATGGACTTCGGATTCGGTTTCAGCGACCCCAAAAACATACAATAACATGGTCTGACCCCCAGGCCAGAAAATAATTTTTTTTGTGTAGCTGTGTAATTAAAAAAAATTTTTTTTGTCAGTAGTCATGAAGTATCGTATTCCACAATAGTTCATGATTTCTGCATTGTTCAATAAGTTCCTTTATGTCATCAAAGGAACAAACTTTTGCTGTCTCGGTTTTTACTCTCAACATGTAGCTTTCAAAATACGAACAGCGTTCGAACTTGACGAGCTGATCTCCGAGAGTAAAATAACGTTGTGTCGATTTGTGAGTAGGTCTTGACGAGTTCGCTCGTCAAGAGCGATTCAGTCTCCGTTAGGTACTCTCAGGAGTATGTCCATTTGCGAGAATCAATCTCGAGAGCTACTCTCGAGAGTTTTATTCGCAGGTGGACACGCACCATTAACATAATAATAAATACTACCTATAGTCGTGTCTGTTCATTGCTCATCCACGATTTTATTTGTCTATATGTAAGTTCAGCAAGAGTCGGGTTGTTTCCTTATTGTTTTAATGTCGTTGCGAGACGGTAGGTGCCTTTTTTTTTAAATATTTAGGAAATACTTGTCGTATTATTTGCTTTTTCTTCTTAGACTAATTACGATTCTTTTTCATCATTATATTTCCGATTTCTTTTGATCCACATGCTAGAAAAAAAAAAAACAGGGTATTAATAATAATAAAGCCGGTTTTTTTATTTTCTCCTACCCATCTTTAAGGCATAATAGCAGCCAAAGAAATCTTATTTCGCAAATTGTTTGGTCGTCTAAAAACACGTTTTATATTTTTTAATTTCAAGGAATTGGAATTTGTTTTTTTGCAATTTCTTGTCCTCAATCAATGTAAATACATGTTCTAAAAAATCGATCTTAAGCAGATCGTTGCTGCGGCTCGATAGTTCAAAGTTATCAAAAGTTATCAAAAGTTATCAAAAGTTATCAAAAGACTGTAAAGTGCCATTGAATAGCCACCAATCGGTTAATAATTCTGTACCTAAATCTTCCGTATATTTTAAGGACGAAATTCAAATTGCGTATTATATTCGGAGATCCAACTTGGTTGATACAACCACTCATACCAGTCTACATAACTATTTAACGCCTATAAGCCACAAGATAAAAGTTGTTATTCTTATTTATTATTTATTAGTATTATTTAAAAAAGTACTCATAAAACATATATGAAAACGATAAATTATCAGTATATTGTGCACTAACAGAAGAAGGTTACATTTTTCAAACAAGTGTGAAGTTTACACTGTGAACTGTGTGAAGTTTGCTGTCCTAGCCGAAGGCACCACACGAGTCTAAAAAGTCTTCGACCCATGGTGCACACGATATTTTTCACAATAATCTTATGAATTTTATCAGAATGACCCATAAACTTGGCAAGGTCTGAAACATTTACATCATTCTGATTTAATTGAATGCAATATGTTGCCACGTGTTTTCGCAGTATTGTGCCACGTAATGTAGAAGATTCACTTGCATTACACTCTTCTGAAAATTTTCGTATTAATGCGCATGCTCTGAGATACTTATATCTTTCTTTATCAGATCCAGGCAATCCAGAGATATACGGATTTTTTTCTGGTACTCGAGTTTGTTTCCGAAAATTTAAAATTAAATTAATACTTTGAAATAAATTGTTCGACAGCAAAACCGGTACTGTACGTCCCAATTAGCCTCTTATGCAAAATCTTATATATTTTTCGGCAATTTTTCTATTTTTTGGAAACAATGATTTATGAATGTCATTATAAAAAATCAAGGATAACAACGGCCAATTACGAGCAACAACGGAAATTATAATTCAAAAATAATTTTGTAGGCGCTTAAGCAGGGTCTCAGCAAACTTTTGTATATTGCATTAAACTTTTATAAAATTAAGTTATAATTGATTATTATGTTTAATTATAAGAAAAAAGTGAAAATATTATGTGTATTTAGAAATTTTTCATTTTTTGGTAAATTTTACTATCAGAACAATATGGCAACGCTGCGCTTTTCAGGCCGATTGTAAAATGTGAAGTTGATAACAAAAGTGTCAATGTAAGTGTCAATTTCATTAATCAAAGAATATTGTGACATTTTCTTTTTATCAAAGAGAGATTTTATAATAATAATGAGTGATAAGAAACATAAAGTGAGGAATAATGTTGGCAAAAATAAGGGACAATTTGTGAAAATAAAAGTAAAGCAGCGCACTCAAAATATTATCAATTCTAAAAAGAAAAGATTCAATAAGGTAAGGTTACAGAAACGGTAATATTATTAATTAAATAACTGGAAGAACTCTTTTGATGTAAACGAATGATGACTACTTCGGTCGGATATAGGTCAGGCCACGGTCAGGTTGCTGGGTGTAAACGTAGCCATTCTGTGTACGTGCACATCTAACAACGAAACCTCGCGAACTTGAAAATTCTGATTTTAATGAAACTTCTCACACATGTAGGGGAAGTAAAAAGATGAATTTAGAAATTTTTTGTAGCTGCTCAAAAATGGTTTTAAGAGGTGGTAACCACCACTCATATGTAGAGCCGATTTTTGCTTTTCTCGATATATTTCGAAAAGTATTCAAGATCAAAAAATGTTCGAAATAAAAGTTTTATAGTAAAATCTCCTTTACTCAACAACATTAATAAAATTAAAAAAAATGTAGTATAATTTAAATAGTAGTATAATTAACCCTTAAAGTACACCCTGGGTCAAAATGACTCAATAAAAAAATTGTATCGTATTATCTATCATTGAAATGCTGAAGTCGGGATCTGTCGCGCCATATCTTGGTAGTTTTAACCTCTTTTTTATGGCGGTACAGTCGCTGTAAGTCAGCAGGCGTCCGGCTGTCTGGCTGCCGTCCGCGTCAAACGTTCCGAAACACACGGGTCATTTCGATCCGTGATAAGGGTGTACTCTTTAAGGGTTAATAGTATAGTTAATAAATAGTTAATAATTAATAACACTAAATAATAGTATAGTTTAAAAATAATTTTTTAACAAAAAATTTTTTTTCAATATTTTATTAATGTTGAATAGAGAAGATTTTACTACAAAACTTTTATTAGAGTTACATTTGGGTTAAATTAGGTAACACAAATTTGTGATATAATAATTTTGTTAAAGAAAAATTGAAGCTACTATCACTTAGGTTGGATTTTTGGATTTATACATATCACTTAGGTTGAGTTAGGTAATGTAACTTTGTGATATAATTTTGTTAAGTATTACCTCTCGACAAATGTTCAATCGACTACATCTCTATCATTTAATTCTAATTCATTAATCAGACATTTGTGTCGCGGTGGCTGCAGCAGTAGAAAATAGGCAATAAAACGACAAATTTTAACCAGATCCATGTGTTTGTTCAAACCCATATTCCATGGAATGCACTAACTTTGAAATTGCATGTTACTCTTTGTTGCTCTTGACTTTTTATAACTTTATAATATGTTTTCATACAATGAAATAAGCGTTTTTTTTGGAACTATTGACTTAGTACTAACACATTTTGACATTTTGGACACTTCCGGACATTTTGGACGTTATTTCGCTACAAACGACTTTCTTCTCACACAAAAAATTTTACGAAAAATTAAAATTGTCACATTCATAAATTTGTGCAAATACATGTTAAAAATTAAGGAAATTTTTTTTTAAATTATCCAACTGACTGACACAGCTATATACGACATACTGAGACTAGTGATATATAGAAACATTTATTATATTCCTAAACTTATGTTCTGTTTTTATTTCTTTTGCCATTTTTACAGTACACATGTAGGTGAGGGTGGGCGGGGGGTGGACCTCGTTTCCCGTGGAAAATTGAAAACCTGTACAATGATAGACCTTGTTTCGCCCTGTAAAAAGGGATGGGGTGGGGTGGAATAAACTTCGCTTTGCGTGGATAGTTCTCTGGATAGCATTGTACTTTTCGCGCGAACTAAGGTTCATCTTCACCCACCTCTTTCTTCGGGAGAGGAGCGGTAAGAATATTAATACATTGTATGACATAAGGCTTAAGCAAAACTAAGGAGCTATTATTTTGAGATTTTTGCAATAAAACGGCAAATGCATTAATAAATATGCATTAATAAAAAGTAATTTATTGTATTTTATTGTTATTATGGCGTATGTTTTTGGTATTGTATCCGGGCAGTGGTCATGTGTGCGACAGCATCTATCTAAGTCTGAAAAAATGCCCAATTGATCGTACGAAGATGACGTGTTTCCATTCCCACACCATAAAGTTCCCGGAAATATTTCAAAAATACGAAATGTTCTCGCCTCATTCTCATCTTGTTTGATAGAATGCTTAAAATTCTCCATAAATTGGAGAACTTTAATATATAATTCGCACGTAAATTCTTGTGTAAATTTAGGATTGTGGGACCCGGTACAGATGTATTTTATGTACATAATATAATGTTTACTTAATAAATGAGACATCCCGCATAAAGTATGTTTATTTAATACAATTTCTTAATAGTGTGTAATATATAACTATCTAATAATATCTATGAATATATATTTAAAACGAATAATTATCTTTTAGCTCTTGCTTCTATTTTTCTTTTAGGTGATTTAGTCTGATCTTGTGTGCCAGGTAGTATGTGCCTTTCTGCCGTATCATTCTGAATATAGTGCGTTAATCCTGAAGGGCCCGAAGCATTTCTGTAACATGATTTTAAAAAATCGAAAGTATAATAAAGAAGCTTATTTAAAGTGTTAAAATAATGTATATTTCTTTATACATTATTATATTGGATAAGAAATGGTATTTCTAGAATTATTTCCAACAGTAGAATTTATCAATGCATTTAATACATAGATTTACAATTTGTTTGTAATTTGTATACGTAATTAGAACAATCTGCTTCGATATACTATCTCATGATACTCCAACTTAGACCGTAAAGAGTTTTGAGAAGAGTTCTGAGTCCTGCATACAAAATTGTCTTTAAAAAATCTCTTTAAACAAATGGGGGTAAATGTAACTATTCGGGGAAAACCGTCTATTGTTTAATAAAATAGCCCATAGAGGGTTTTGGCAAAGAGTCGAAGCGAGGGAAAAATGACTGCTGGGAAAGAATGTTTATTAGCATCAGTTGCGTTTAGATATCGTCCATCTGAGACATGAGCTGAGTGTTTCTTAAGGGAGGACACCACAGTAAAATTTTCAAAAAATCGATTTTTTGGAAACACTTTTAAAAAATCGTTTGAACCTTCAAAAATATGATGCATATTCGTTTATAGCTGAAAAAGAAATTTTAAAGTGGTTTTCGAGCTATTTTTGAGGGGAGTGCTCCGAGCGCTGAAAAGCGCCTTCGGCGATGCCACGCAAGTAGACGCAGTTCTCGACTTGTAAGCCTATTATCGTTGGGGAAAAAGGTACCGACTGAAAAAAAACACAAAACACGAACGCAAAACACGAACGAGTGCTTCAATAAAATCGTGTGGACGATCGCTCCGAAAAATTCTTCTGGTGGAAAATTATTGCTCGACGTTGCAGTTGATGTAGCCACATTGACATTTAACGATGGTCTTATGTCTCTTGCTAAAATTTTGGAAGTAATGGGCGTGAAAATTGGGCCCAACTGCTACAATTTCTGCGCGGAAAGTGACGCAATCCGAATCGCCAAGGCAGAGCGCTCAATGACAGATCAGGCAAAAGATGCTCGAAGAGCTATTTTGGCAGCTCGGAGAGAAGAAAACGAGGCTAATGTCAACGTGGAAGGGCAACTGTATGGAGCTGGAATCGCCGATTAAAGGTACATAAAGAATTTCTTAAGTTACAAACAATTTATTGGTACCGAAAACTTTAAACGCGTTTTTCTCAAAACCATGTTTTTGAAATCGGCACGCAGCAGAACTCAAACAATTTTCATCCGATCGACTTGAAATTTTAACTGAAGCTTCTTAGATAGATTCAACAGTAAAGTACGAGCGCTTTTTTCGATTAATTGAAAATTGTAAAAATATATCACTTTTAATACGAAAATTATGGTCGAAAAATCGAACTCTTTTTTCAAACTCGTCTCTATTTTTTTTTTCTCAATATTTTTTAATTTCCCCTCGTACTTCACTGCTAAAACTAATATAATTAACGAAAATATTTCACTTTTTGTTCCAGGATCAAATTTACGACAGTTCTACTGCGTGCCGCGGAGAGGGTTCGCTGAAAACCAGTAATGCTATAGCGACTCGTGCGCCGCCATTTTATATATTTTTGACAAATAAAAAATTTTTTTACATACTTCAATATTTGCCTATTAAAGCCTAAAAGTTCTTTTGACCATGTATTTATTCCTTTCTTCAAAAAAATTCCAAAGAAAGCGGTCGAAAATGGGCAGTTACAGTGGTGTCCTCCCTTAATTTTTCAAAAGAATCGTAGAAATCGTCTATACGTTCGTGTAATATGCTAGCGTTTGATTTCGTCTTCAGTAAGAAGGTATACGTCTTCTCCATTTTCTGCAACTTTTTTAAGTTCTACCAAAGATTTCGGCGGGCATTTTCTGTATTTGAATATGTATTTTTTAATCAGTTTTATTATATCGTGTGTCTCTTCTCTTAGTTCCAATATGTGGTAAACATTTGTAAATGCTCGATTTCTTGAATTTAGTTCTTGATTTCTTGAATTTAGTATGTCAGTCGGAGATCCGAATTTCAGTTCGGTTCCGGTTATATATGGTTCAATAAAACTTCAAATAATTGTTCTAGTTTCAGTTTTGGTTTCTTGGTAAAGAAAACTGAATCCTTTAAAATTACGGTTTTTTTTGGTTATAGTTATTCACGCGGAGAGAGGTTTAAAATTTAAATACTATTTTCACGTAATTAGAAATTTTTACAACACATCTTTGCCATCGTGAAAAGTGTTATATGAATATATTTATTTAGTTTATTATGAGTAATGTTTTTATTAAATGTTTAACTCCACTTTACTTACAACATATTAATGATTTCAAAGAAAAACTATGAGTATGAGCTCCATAAATATTCATTTCAAGTTTCAAACTTTTAATTTACTGAATTAATTGATATTGATGATTGAATAATTATTTTTCCTTTATTGCGCTCGAATCTAATGACTATAAGATATTGCACTCTTTAAGTTTCAAAATAAAAAATTTTTTTTATACGCGTAAAAAATCGATCGAACGAAGTTATTCATTATTTGGTTTGCTGTCTATAGACAAGACATTGTTTTCAACCTCTAGATTAGAAGCAATAATTCAGCTGGAATTTTTCTTTGACTTGCTTTATCGTTTTCATTTATATCTTACTTGTCTGTATAACTAACAATAACGCAATCATCCTGCTTTATATTTTGAGCCGCAATCAATGATCGGCAAGAATGCGCGACACGCGACGTTAACGTGATACGCACGGTATAATGCCGGGTGCTCTGCACTGTTAAATGACTTAGCAACAGCGAATTTTTTACAATATAATATGTAATATATCTCGGATTTTTTGTTAGCATGTGCTTATTATGGCGACTGTCCAAGATTTCCAGAACTATGCACTCGTGGTAGAAACGTTTTAGAAAAAACAGCATATTATTTTTTCGCAAAGCTTATCTATTTACGTTCACTATTTTGATGCTTTTTGGTGTCCATATGGCAAAAATGCAACACTCTACTCATGTTATATTTTTTTACCTTTATTTAATTTACCTTAAATTCAATTTTTAAAAAATCTGTGATTTCGATTGATTTTATCTGAGTTTCTTTTATCAAAGATGCCTTTCAAAACGGGTAATGTCCTTATGGCTTTTTTTACTGTTAAATGTTCAGCCGACAGAGGACATTTAATCTCCAGGCCATTTTCATCAATGAGTTATATGCAAGTTGAATTTCATTTTATAATATTGAAATAAATGTGGTATATATGCTCTTCTTCCGCAGCAGTCACGCAGTGCTTAATTGCTACGTGTGGAAGAATCAACAGCAATATTTCAAACTGTTGCGAGTTTAACAGGAGAAGTACACAAGAATTTGAATTTTTACAATCAATAAATAATCCGTAAGGTTTTATATGTTTTTTGAGTTTTGCGGCTAACTCTTTCCTCTACTTTTTCTCGACCATGACCATATTTCATGGCTGCAGTATCAATGCACAGAGGATACAAAATATTTTTTACTGTTGCGCAAGACGTTGTCCATTTTCCATTTTTGGATGTCTGTTTCAAATAATTTTGCCAAAGTTGCTCAAACACATGATCTGAAAGATCTGGTTTTTGCGATTGGGGGTCTATTTTGATGCTTCTTGGTGTCTTTGTGGCAAAAATGCAATATTTGTTGCGTTATATAATTGACCATAAATTTGATTTAAAAAATCGATGATTTTGATTTATTTTATCAAATTTATAATGGCGACATGTTCCTGATTCTCGCTTGAGTCTCTTTTGCTTTTCATCTGTTTTTAGAGGTTCTCTGGTTTTTGCAACTTTTATTTGTCGTCGCTTCTCCAGTGTTTCGACAATAGGAGGAACTGTTTTACTCATTCCTTCGTGCAGTTGTCTTTAGATTTTTTGAATTTCTTCGTCTATTAGCGACTGGACTATTGCGAAGTAATGAACTTAGAAGAAATTATGTTTTAATCAGTTTTATTATATTTTATGCCTCTTATCTTAGTTCCAATATGTGTAAACACATTTGTAAATGTTTGATTTCTTGAATTTAGTTCTTGATCAAATCATTGATTAATGATCGCTTTTAAATTATTCTTTATTAATGTTACTCGTTCTGCGTTATATATAGGATTTCGAGCTAGATTTTTTGCCGCTGCTCATGAGAAAGGTCTATGGTCTGGATGATCGTGCAATGATTTACACCAAGTATTGATTTAATTCACAAGTTTATTTTAATCAAACGTTGTCACGGTTTTATAACGTGCTTTCGACACACATGCTCAAGTCACTCTGTCAATTCATCGGTGCGGGATCGCTAGATCGACGCGTGCGTCAATCGATATATAGTGGGGATAAGGGCCTCGCGATTATTATACACCGGCTAGAAACTCACTTTTATGCGTGAACAATAATATTTTGATTTTTATATGCAAGCGTTTTACACACATTTAAAACAACCTAGCTTCCGAAGCGCGGATCTAGCTCGCGGCTGGTCAGGGTTCGGAGTAGGCGCAGATGAAGACACAAGACTCGGTTAACAAGAAAAAGTAACAAGGTTTATTCTAATGATCGTTAATACATGAGTTTTGTTCGCGGAGATCACAGATGCGAATAACGCAACGGGATATGTACAGTGATATGGGCGGCGGTCGTACAGTGAGATCGCGGAGATCGAAAGCGCGAATATCGGCGCTATACGTACAATGTAATACGCGGATCCAAAAGCACAACAGGTTAAAACTGGAAACTTCTCGAGAGTTCTGGCGAATGTATCGACCACATTTTGGGTTTGTAAATCTTTCAATACACCTGTAAATTAATTTCACATATTTTTTTTCGTAACCACAAAATTTTTGTATTATGCGTGCTTCTATCAATTAAAACGGTACGGTCGATTACCCTTTGCAAAGCATTAGTTTTTGACACTTATAAATATTAGGAAACGTCACATACGTAAAAGAAACATTATTTTCAAACTATCGACGAATCCTTCAGGTACATCAGAGTACTTTTCTATATGAACCAATTATGGTGCGTTCGCTATCAAACTTGTAGTAACTTATTATTTCTTCTAGATTTACTTTCGTTTATATGAAATGAATCTAGGCGCCTTAAGAACATTACTTTTCAACAAATTCTCTAGATAATTACGTACATGCATAATTCGGTGAACAAAATTGTACAGCCAACGTCAAAGCTGATTCAACTTTCGCACGCCATCGTATTTTAATACATAGTTGCAGCAAAAAAAACCTGCGAAATAAGTAAGCTTTACATTAAGCAATTGTGTATTAAACTGATTGAAGATATGCATATTTACCGTATATCTGTCATTGTTGTTTCCAGCTCAAATTCATATTGCTCTAGTATCTTTCTCAATTTTATTTTCTCCAGTTTTCTGTGGTGAAGATTTTGTAAGAACATTAATTTCACAATATCTACCAATGTTTCGAGGACATCAGGTACTGTTTTAGAAGTGGACACACTCCACATAGTCCACTTTTCTGCCAAGTCGACAGCTTTTGTCTCCCAATCCGACTTATTTGTCTCGGAGAGAAGGTACTCTTGTGTATATTTGTAATTGAACCATTTCTTCCAATTTATCTCATTTAACATCTGAAAACAACGTTCGGTAGCGTTTTTTTTTTGTAGACCTTTCTAAGTTTCATACTTTGAAAATTTCATAATTAAAAATTGCCAATGTTTGACTTAAAATACCGCTATTATTAAAAAACTATTATTAAAATTTGTTAAGAAAATTTAAAAATATATACTTTTCTTTATATTTATCTAATTTGAAGTTTTAATATTTTTCAATTTAAGCAGAATACTTCTTTATTTCTCAAGCGCTGCTAAAGTAATGATTTAACGTTATTTTGCGAGATGACATTTATACGACGTATTCAAATGATTGTTATAACACAATTACAAGTATAAATGATAAATATTTTGTAGAAATTGAACTATCAGATATCTATCTTAAAAATATAATTGTTTATTTTAAGAAATATTAATCTTCGAAAATCGACTTTTGTTCAGCTAGATTGCCGTTTTAGCCCACTGTGGCCGCCGCGGCTGTGCGCGCGTCAAGTCAAGCCTCCTTTTTCGTACCTGTTTCTCTGGTTTTTTTTTCTTATTCCCTTTTTTTGCCTTTTTTATCGGAAGCGCAGACTCCCGGGAGTCCCGGGGTCACTCGAACCACCGGCGCCGGGGATAAATAGCAGATGTAAACGAGAGTCGCAAACGGATGCGTGCATGACGTTAGAGGAATTGACGCACTTCAGACAACCGTTTTTTACCACTTTCTTGTTTATTCGAGTTGATGTAACGTACTTAACTAGACACACGACACTCGACGAATAACGACGACGAGACCTGAACGACGACAATAGTCGATAAACATCGGACACAGCCGATAAATTGCCATGCTGCATGTTGAAATTATCATGAGTGACTAAGCCAGAGTGAAAATATTCTGCTACATTGTAAAATTTATACAAAAATATTTTATATGTTTATCACTACTTGGCATTTATTTTATTTAACACATTAAAAAATCATAAATTTTTAAGATTTTTTACAATTATGGAAATTTTACTATATATTTTAATAAAATTAACTAAACATTTTATATTTTATTGTCATGATAGATATTAATATTTTTTATGTGGTAGATATTAATCAGAGTAAACTCTTATAAAATTATTTGAAATACCATATTGTTCCACGATTTCCATGATTTTCAGGGTAAATTTTGAGAGAAAATTCTTTCCGTGTAATTACTGATTCTCGAGTCTCTAACAAATTTTTTAATTTGAATGACTTGGAAATGTATACATTTGTAAGTCGTTCAAATATATAAATATTTTTATCACTGTATTATTGCATTACGATTTATATGTAATTTCAGTCGAGTCGACGAAATTCCGTCGTTTTATGTCATGACGTAGACACAAGTGACGTTAAATGGTAGTTGTTTCGCTCTCTCGGTGGTAAGGATGTAAGTATACTTACACACATCAAGCAGATACCAATGACGACGAGTCCTATCAGGGAAGCTAGCCATCTGTAACAAGCGCATATTGAGATGAAAACGTTAGGCCGTCTTGCAAAAGATATTTTTGTTGCTCGAACAGAGACTCGAACTCTGGACCCTCAGATTAAAAGTCAGTCTGACGCTCTGAGCTATCCGGACATGTAGTTTGAAATTTGGCGATTTCGCCATTATTAGAATATTTTTATATTTGAGGCAAGATACCCGGCCGGACTGACCTGCCCATTTTGTGCCCGAGCGGCCCGAAAAGATTCGTCCCGATTAAGTAACTCATGCTCGCCGGTAAAAATGTCGCCCCTTGTTTTCAGTGGCTTGCGCTTAGCGTATCCATCATCCATATAGGTAGGCTCGGTTCCAGCATAGCGATACTCATATTTGCGAACGTTATCGCGCCTGGGATACCCTTATGTTTTTACTTGAAGTGTGAAATGTGGTATTTTATAACTAGGTAGATTTCCCGTACCAGCTGCTAAAATGATGTAAAGATCGGTGATAAGGAACTTCAACGACGGTGGTTCCGCTTCCATGTACACAACGGACGGTTGAAGCATCAAAAGCTGCAGTACTTGAGAATTTAAAAAAAAAAATTATTAATTATTATGAAACATGAGCATTAAGAGAAATTTTTATTTTTGAATGCGATAATATAAGATTATAAGCGAATGTGAGGTATAATATTACGCATATCACAGAAAATATTTCTAAACTGTAAATCAACATATAAATTAAGCATAATTTGTCAATTACGCGTGATAAGGGTTTTTTATTACACATTTATACTCACGTCCATCGCCAAGGGCTAACGCGGAAAGGACTAAAAACGGGGCGGATTTTCCTACAAATTCGTACATTATTCCGCTGAATGAAGAGCCAATAAGGACGCCAAAGGCCAGACCGCGATACCCATCGCGTTACCGCGTTCTTTGTCGTCCTGATATCTCTCCGGTAACATACCCATACCTGTCGGAGAATTGTATATGAGAAAATATTACAATCACGTACTGCATCATTGGAGAAAGAGCTCTTACTAGTTGGAAAGCTGACGGCACTTTTGGCCAAGTAATTTTGTAAAATATATACTTGTCCGTGTCAAGTTTCTCTATGATAATTTTTATCAGTTTTTTCACCGAAGGTTTTCGGAAGAATTTCTGATTTATGTTACATTTAGATTCTTAAGGGTGGAGCCTCATGTAAACAGCACTTTTTTTAAGATTTTATTACAAAAAAGTGGAAGTAATTATTGAATTCAAATAAAATACATTGTAATATTTAAGTTTTAATGTACAAGAAAAAATTTTTTTGTTGGAAAAAGAAAACAAAATGGCAACGCTACAGCTGCTTAAAGTTGGCTCCTCGAGTTTGCGCCGGGGAACGCTCAGGTCCTTGTAATTATCTGAAATCAACGAATTAAATTTTTTTTATTAAAATAAGATATTTTGTACTTCATGAACCTAAATTTAGCCAAAAAAAACCAAAAAATGAAAAATTGGGGACATTTAAAAAAATTTATTCAATTTTCTGTTTTAAACAAATCGTTAAAAACTATATTTATTATAACAATTTTAATATATTTTTAGGTTCACGAAGTATACGATACATATACAAATATCTCTACAAAGTTTCAAGTTGATCGGCCATTAACTTTTTGAGTTATATTCCCCGGCGCGAAAAAAAAGCGTTTTGAGAAAAACGCGTTTAATGTTTTCGCTACCAAAGTTGTTCAGAGTGACTTATATTTACCTAGGCTTAATCTGCGATGCCAGGGCCGTACAGTAATCCTTCCTCTTCTAGAAAAACATCTAATTGTGCTGCATTTTCCTCTTTTCGAGCAGTCCATGAGCGAGTGCGCTCATGTACCTGCTTTTTATATCATTAGAGCGCATCACTTTAATGACTTCTTAGGGACCTTTAGGATTTGATTTAGGCTTTAAAACTTTGGAAATATATTCTTCAGATGGTACATGAATTTTTCAAGCCATTAAAAAAAAATGCAAATAAAAAATTTTTTACTTGAGGCTCCCCCCTTAAACGTTGACTTAAATTCTTTAAATAAGCCCTTCTTGTGAGTGGATCCACTCAGTGAACCATGACATGTTAGTATTAGTCGATATCTCAATATTATTCAATTTAATTAAATCTTTATTTCTTTTCCCTTCCGGGATGGGAAAGGCTAATAACTAAACCGAATCATTCCGAATCATTCAGAATGTAGGTAAACATTTTTTGCATGTCATTTAACGTCATATCCAAATTTATTTTGCCGAATTTATTTAAAGTTATTGGCAAACATTTAGGGTGTGCGAGTGAGTTTCGCCATTGTGATGCTAACTTTAAAGCATCGCTCAATTTGTCGATTTGGATTTTCTCACTTTTAAGTTTTTTCCGAAAGTCTCTCCATTGTTGAATCACTTCCTCCGTCAAAAAGTTACTCCCTTCTTCTACCATTTCGTCTAACTGAATCAGCGAAGTAATTTTTTATCCTCGTTATTTAAAATTTTCAGTCGAATAAATATTTTGACACTCTGGGCTAATTCTCCCACGTATAAAATTTGATGGATACGATCCTTTTTCTTATTCATCTCTTCCAAATTTTTCTGTTCCTTAATCATCTTTTGTATGATTTCATCCTTTTTTTTTTAAATTATTAATTCCATATTGCGTATTCTTTCAAGCAGTCTCCTGCTGTGCAGCATCCTCATGAGAACAATTGCTTTCCGCATCGTAACGACAACCGATGGACAATAGCTCGAAGCCGCCAAAGTGTTAGTCACGACCCCGAGTGTGCACTTCTTGAGAAAACTGTGAAGTCGTGTCTTGTTTTGTTGCTACCTCGGCACTTTTTACATTATGTACAGTACAACAACGAGATTAAAGCACATTTAGGAAATAAAATCTTTTTATATCACACGTGCCTGGAAAGTGGCCCATTCCGCGCGCGCCATCTGTGCGACAAATAGCCAATTTCCCACGCGAGAAATTCCCCACTCGAACCCGTGCGGGAATGAGATATTCCGCACTGCGTGCGGAAATATCTCATTCCCGCACGGCCTCGAGTAAGAAATCTCTCGCGCGTGCGAAATCGGCCATCCGTCGCACAGATGGCGCGCACGCAATAGGCCACTTTCCAAGCACTTTATAATATAAAATAGGGTGTGTCACACGTGCGGGTTGAGAATTGGACACTCGTGCGGGTGATCGCACTCGCCTTCGGCTCGTGCGTCCACTCCGCACTCGCCTTCGGCTCGTGCGTCCACTCCGCACTCGTGTCCAATTCTCAACTTCCCGCACTTGTTACACAAATAACTATTGCGCTTTTCACTTATTGCACAGGCAAAGCGAATTTATGAGCAAAGTGAGCGATCTCATCGAAAGACACTGCGAGACTATGTTGATAAGGCGAAATTGTACGATTGAGTCCGATATCTCAATATTATTATCAAGTTCATTATTTATATCGGTGTTTGCTTTGTAGTTCATAAGTTTTTTTAGACTAGCTTTTGAGTTTTTTCTGCTGATTCGGTCTTTGTAACTTTAAATTTTGTAGACGATTTTTTAACGCGGCCATCTAAATAATCTATGTGATGAAATAGTATGTTGTGCATGAAAGTAGAACTTCACACTCGTCTGAAAAACGCTACTTTCGCCCCGAGGTGCACACGATATTTTTCACAATTCCTTTACGGAAAGTTCGACTTCCATGCCTAGAGAGAGGCGAGAGTGGTCAATTTCAAGCCAGGACTTACTTTCCTCCCTAGGGCGGAAAGTGATTTTCACCCGCTAAACAGGGAGGAAAGTGGTTACTTTTCGCCCGCTATGCCGTTCTGGCGTGAAATTGGCCGCTTTTGTCCCTCTCTACAGGCATGGAAAGTCGAACTTTCCGTGGAGGTGTCGTGAAAAATGAAATTGTCATTTCTTTGAGGCAATTTGTTTTCAAAGGCTCGTGATTTGATATTCGCAAATTCGGATTCAACGCTAGAAGATGTAGCAACGCGATTTCCTCTACCAAAAAAGGGTATTATGACACCAGTCCAGAGAGGAAGATAATATTATAAACGTTTAATATATTCAACAGCTTCAACATTGTAGTAAGCATTTAATGTTTCGCCATCAAGGCATTGCGATGCAATGTTAGAAGCTTGTTCGTAAATTTTTACGGACCACTTTATCCATGTTTCAGAACGTTGTTCTTCAAAATCTTTTTTATATTTATTTTTTTTTCTTGTTTTTAGATATTTCTGCTTGTTCTATTTCTTCTAGTCACTTTTGGCCAAGTGATTTTGTAGAATACGATTTTCCGTTTTTACCTGGACGACTCTCCTTCGATAATCCGAACACATGGGTCGTACCTGGGGGGTTTAGAAATACGCAGGTGAGAAAAAATTGGATTTTTCAAGTCGTAGTATAAGTCTTAATTTTTATCGAATATTGATAATAATTGATCACTCAGGAACATGCAAATAAATTGCCAGTTCGATTGCTCGGGGGAATTAGTCGCCAGGCTTAATTATAAATAATTAAAAATAATTATTTTCAAGTCATACTATAAAAACTGGGTTTTTTTAACTAACAAGTATAGTGATGCTAACACATACCACCCAAAAAAATCTAAATGAAAATTTTGGTGGCAACATCTTTAAAAATAATTATTGAAAATGCACAAAGCAAATTCACAAATTCGACACTTCAACAATGTTTCTTCAGAAAAGAAGACAATTGGACCACCACCACTATCTTCACAAATAACACAACGCTGCGCCAGCAAAGCCATTTTTTTATTTTTACACTATTTATTGTTTATCAATCTTTTCATAAATTGATACGATAATGATAGTTAATAATACACGTTTTTAAAAACTCATGGAGCGTTAGCGTTAGAAAGAAATCAGTGAATTAAGTATATTAGATCATATCAGAGAATTATCTGGCAAATAATAATTAAATTTATAAAATGGATAAGATGGATCGAGTTTAATTCAATCAGAATTCTAATAATATTCAGGTAAAATTTTAGCGAATTTTATTTCCTCGAAAAACATTTCTTTTTTTTTGTTACTTTGAAAAATATTTCACACGAGACAATCCATAAAGTTGAACGTGTCTTAAAATCCTCGTTTGACGCAGAAGAAACTCTAATGAAACACGACTGCAAAGTACGAGCAGTTATTTTACGATCATGGCCGTGAGTTGCAACGGCGAGAAGTGAAAGCAGCTGGTAAACGAGAAGAGCGGGGCCCGCCGTCGATTTCTAGGGGGGACTGAACCCCGGCGTGCCCCGCGGTTGTTCCAAGGGGCCCCCCATACAAAATGGCAGCTTCTCGCTCAGCTCCCTTTCCGACCCGTAAAACCCGAGAATAAAGAGGGGAAAAGACAATACTTTTGCCCCTCGTGTACCTAAGCGCAGGGTAGGAGAGCTAATTGCCAGATCCTTTATCTTTCCGGCCAAATGGCCGAAAATAAGCAAACGGGCGACACGTTATTCATTAACACGGAGAAAATTTTATATTGATTTATAATACATTTTTAAATTACATTTGACTATTTTTTATATTATTTATCGGTAGACCATTATGACTTTATAGAATAAATTATAGTACAACATAGTAAAATATAAAACTTACTTAACATATTTTATCATTTGCCATAGTAAAAATTGTTATAATTGTTATTGGTGCAACAAAATTAATTGTACTATTTAGTTAAAAAAAATAATTTTTGTGTTGTATAAGCATGCGGCTATTGAAAAATTCTTTTGCGGCTTGTATTCCATTTATTAGTTACGTGTAAAAAAATCTTGATAAAAAAGTGTACCAACTAGCTACGGTTTCTCCTACTCTTACAGACAACTTGACTCTTTTCACAATCAAATATATTCACTTTTGAATGAATGGACTAATAATAAATTCACTTTTAATCACAGCAAACAGTCATCACAGCAGTCTATCAGAGCACTGCATGCAGCTTTGAGTTTATATGTTAATAAGTGTTTACTTTCATTAGTGTGTAATTATAGAAAGTGTTTGAAATACAAATCTGTTTAAATTTTTAATAATTAATTAAACACAAATTGTTTTATTTTGTTCTTGTTTGAAAATCAAATATATATTGTATATCTGTTTAATTTGACTTGTGTCTGATTTTAGAACTACAATTTTATATAGGTCTGTAATGTTTGATACAAAAGTTTCTTTTCTCGCCTAACCGTTGAAGAGTGCGGACGTATATTCGAGTGCGGTCTTAGAATTTTCTAGATTGCGTAACATTACATATCGTTTATTCGAGATCGTAAATACTCTCAGGGAAAAGACTGCAGTTTCGCGATACGCGATTACTTATAAAAGGCTTGACACGGCGTACGTTCTGCGACTAATTTAATTCGATATTAGCGTCGTATTCCGAGGTATCGAGATTTGTACCCGGGTAACGCTCGTGAACAGTTTGCTTCATCAATCGCTTACGCAATACTGTATATTCATGTGCTAGAAACAAATATATATTCTTGTTTTTGTTAACTCAAAACGAGATACATTATAATTATTTAAATCCTCATCTTAATCTTCATCTTAATCCTTGACGAAATCGTTTGTGAACCAAGTGTTAATGCGCGACCTTGTCCGAGGACATTGGCCGTTACTACGCATGAAGCTGAGCCGCGGACATTTTGTATTTTGGTACGAGACAGGAAGGAAGGAAGTTAAGTCCCTTGCACAATGCCAGGCAATAGGCAATAGGAACAGGAAATAACAAAAAAATCGTTAATTACAACCTAAAAAAATCGAATGCTATGATCGGTTGGCAACAGGCAATAAGTACAGAATTTCCAACGTGGTAGAAACTCTGTGCCTATTGCTTGTGTCACTGTTTATTCTGCATTTATACAAGATTTCTGATTTCTATTCCTTGTTCCTATTACCTGTTGCCTGACATTGTGCAAGTAGCCTTTGTATACATCGTTGGCTCTCATACGTTCTACCTTCCAACGTCAAACGTAGTGGCGACCGTAAATTCAACTCAAAGTGAGTTCACAATATTTTTAGACCTAAAGTTCGGTCACAGAGATAAATAGCCATTCAAAGCGCGTTTAATAGTCAAGTTAATGATAGACTGCAAAAGAAAGCCTGTGAGGTCCGATAATACGCGGTAATCAGATTTATGCAGTGCTAGAAGGGAATCGCCGACATAAGGATATGATTTGGGGTACCTAAGTCGTCTACAGACGATTCCGAGTCTCGACATCGAACTCGCGAAACTCATGTTCGACCGTTAGACGCCGTGCCGTCGTAAGCGGTGAGATCCCGACGACGGGCAGAGGCGCCGTACGGCAAACCGGGCTCGTGCGACGACCGGCCCGCGAGGACCGGCCGCCTAGTAGTGTGTCACATTGTTTTGAGCCTTTCGACTCACGAGACTCCTAGAGATATCATTGCAACTCGCAATGATATCTTTGCGGTGATTTCCTGTCGGGTTTAATTTACCGAATAGCATTAATCGTAGCTGGTGCAAACAACGGCTCGAGCGCAAAAAGGCATTAAACACCCATAATAAACATGAAGAATGGCAATCACTTTTATGTATAAGTGTTTGAAACTCAAATGCTTTACTAATTGTTTGATAAGTTAATCATTTTTTCTACTTTAATGTTTATAATTTAAACAGTTACGATAAACCCATTTTTAGAGTGTATTTATTACAATTGCGTCATAATTTTGACACAAAGATTTTAATTTGCTGATGCTGATGGGATCACTACTGTCACGCGTATATTAAGTTTTTTTTTCCAAAATAGGATAACAACTGTGCAGAATTGCCGCACGAGGCAGTAATCATATATTTATTTTCATGGTGTTTAATTTTTGGAGAGTATAGGTATAATACTCTCCGATCTATTAATGTATGTTATATTTTTTTCATTTTTTACATAAATTTTATCAAAACCAATTTTGTTTAAGTTTATCCGCTTTAGATCTACTATTGGAAATTCCGTATGTCTCGTTTGTATTTGCCCTAATGCATTTTCTAATTTCTTAATTGACATTTTATATTTCAAAGAAAGAATTTAAGTCGACCTGACTGGCCAAATTTATTAACTACGAAAACGATGTTTCGACCATTATTCCGTATCTTTGCATATTCACCGTATCACCGTCTTTCGTAATGAAAAACATCAGTTATCTCTTTTTCTATAGTGTTTTTCACTGTGTCGCACTTTTGACTTAGACCAATTAAAATCGTGCCCATTTAAAAGACGGTGTCTGCTTACTACTGATTGGCTATTCTCGTGTTTTTTAATATCTAAACAAAGTTTATTAATAAGCGTCTCTAAGTGTCTCTTGTCCTGGGTAATGGTTTGTCCTATAAAATAAGCATTGCAATCGTTGCAATTGATTTTATACACAATTTCAGTCTTCCTAATCAAGTACATTGTTTCTTCTTTTTATAATAAAATCGAGTTTTTTCAGAACAGTGTAAAGGACGTTGAAATTAATGCCTCACAAAATACAACAAATATTCTCGCTATGGCCCTTGACATAAGGGATTTTAAAGTATTTTTTAATATCGTGGAAATTATCGGTGGCATTATTAGTATCGAATTTCATATTTCATTGCCTCATATGGGGTGTGTGAAGTTGGCACCCCTACTTTAAAATTCGATAGTTCTGATTAGAGTTCCAGCTTCTTTTCGAAGAGTATAGGAGTATTTTTATGTTTATGAAAAGAGTTCCGGCGATTAACACTAATATGGAAAAGGTAACTAAAAAATGGGGGTACTAACTTCACACTCAACTTTAAGACCGAATAGTTCTGAATAGCTCATCTGAAGAATTTTGACGACCAGAGTTTTTGATAAAAGTAAAAATTTTTTGATTTTTTGTTTTTAAACAAAAAGAAATGCAAAGTCTGATTTTAAGCCAGAATAGTTCTAAGTAGCTCATTTGATTCCTTTCGAAAAGTTCTAGAGTTCTTGATAAGTAAAAAATTCCAAAACTTTAGAATTGTTTTAAAAAATTATCATCAAAACTTACGCAAATGACGTTTACGGCAACCTTCGAAGAAAGAATATTTTCTTAACTAGTGACTGGATCGTTTTCGATCATAGAAATTCCTTTCAGAATTCTTAGAGTTCTACTGAAAAACGGAACTCTATCAAAACGTCTAGAACTTTCAAAATAATTTTTATGCGGATTTAGTCGAATTTTGCGCGTTGTATCCTCGAAGTCGAATAGCTTCTTAACTAGCCATTAAGAAGTTACTATATTATGTTTTGCTCAACATTTAGAAATTAAGTTAAAAGTACCAATACCCGGACTTGTACCTATATGGACACCTTTATTATTTATAAGTATAATGCAAATTAAAATCAAAGATAAAAATATTTTTTTGTAGTTTGAAACTTTAGTTATGGTATCCAAACATTTATTTTCATAAATTTATATTTTTTTAAAGGTATCCAGACATAGATACGTGTCCAGGCATTGGTACATTTACCTACTTTTAAGTGTCTGCGTATTAGTACCTTTATACCTTAATTGGATCTGAAAATTAAGTAATTTCCTTCCACACGAACCGAAATAATTAATAATTTTTTTTTTACTATTATATGCAAAATAAAGATAAACTTTATATTCTACAAATTTAGATTTTATATTAGACGTAGTTATTAAATGTCTAATACAAAATCTGTTTGAATTCTTATTAGAGATTTCGATAATTTATATATGACAATTAAAATTAAATCCATATAATTAATTGCATCTTTAAGCTTATCAGTTAAATGAGTTTTGATAAATGATAGCATTTATCTTGTGTTTTTACTAAATCTAGAATTTATTGGTACCTACAGTATATGATGATGAATAGTTTACAAAAGAGTAGTTTTTAATGAAAAGTAGATTACAGCTGATATACTGAATAGTCCGAGCTTGTGAAAATATCGTTTTGTTAATAATACCACGTAAATGTAGTTTTCAAAAAAAGGTAAAAAAAAAGGCGCCAAGTACACATTTATAATATATACATTAATGCGAGATTCACTTACGGTGTACAAGCTAAACGTCTATTGTTTTCTATTTTGTATACATTGAGTATAATTATGTATTTTTATTTTGATATTTAAAGGCGCACATTATGTCATCGGTTGAAGTTCGGCCGAAACAGTCGTTTATTACAAGTTTTAATAAGATATCGTAACACGTGATTTGGTGAAAACGTGAGTTTTTGTTACCGCAGAGAGAGAGAGAGAGAGAGAGAGAGAGAGAGAAAGAGAAATCTCGATACAGAAGAATGGTGCACGGAATGAACGGTTTTGCTGAAGTATCAAAAAATTTAGCTAGATACAAATCTGAAAATAATTTTGTTGCATTATTAAAATAATTATGTAAAACAATCAAACTGATTACTAAAATATCAAAATTTTTACAGCATTATCATTATACTTCAGCGACCTACTATAATTATGTTAATGGTGCAACAAAATTATTTTTAGACAAAAAACCGTTCTTTCCGTATGTGTAGATTGAGGGCGTGCATTTCCATGATGCGTGAATAAGATACTCTGCAAGTCTCTAGCTTTCGTTTGCGCTTCACAAAACCGAATTTTGTACCCGTACTAACATTATCAACAATTTCTGCGTGGTCGACGTTACTTTGTACATGAGCGTAAATAAATTGCATGTTATCTTTTTTAACCCTAGGTATACACAGTCTTATTTTGTCTATACACTTATACACTGTGGGGTCGCGGAGACCTCATCCCATTGTTATCGTAACTTCAGCAAAAATAAATTTCAGTTTATTATTATTATTTTTTTTTAATCGATCAAGAATCGATCAAGGAATAGACCCATAATGCATAAAAGTCGATTAAATTAAAGAGTTTCGAGATATACGAGTAAAAAGAAAAGAATATATGAGACAAAAGTTTCTACGAGCGCGAAAAAAGGAAGCTGGGCTGGGGTCTTGGAGACTTTACTGTGCATATCTAGGGTTAATAAGCAGCATTGTGCTGCTTATTAATCCTAGATGCTGCTACATTCTCGATGCTGCATAGCATGAAAGAAATCGATATAATTTATATTTTTATTTTAAAAACCGTATATATGCAGTACACGGAAAAAACGGTTTTGCTGAAGTATCTAAAAATTTAGCTAGATACAGATCTGAAAATAATTTTGTTGGTTTATCAAAATAATGATATAGAACTTGAAACTGATTGCTAAAATGTCAAAATTTTTTACAGAATCATTATATTTCAGCGACTTGCTTTAATTATTTTAATGGTGTAACAAAATTATTTTCAGATCTGTATATCTGGCTAAATTTTTAGATACTTCAGCAAAACCGTTCTTTCCGTGCACATATTTTTATCAGGGTCTAAATATCGCTAATATATATCACTAATGTAAAATGTACATAAAAGAAGCCAGTTGCTATTTGTACACGCATTAATCGAATAATTTCTTCGTCTGAACGTTGTTGGAATATTATCGAATCATTAGAGAATATTAATATCTTGAGTTCGACTGATCGAGATTCAGCGGAAAGGCAAATATGTATAATATATGAGAAGCTTGAAGAAGTGCAGGATGTTTCTACTGAGATTACCCGGAAAAGGAACAGACAGTATCTGAACATTTTTAACCCTTTAGGCGAATGTACATAATTATGTACATAAAAAAAAAAAAAAAAACAAAAAAAAAAAAAAAAAAAATAAAAAACAAAAAACAAAAACAAACAAAAAAATTAAAAAATTTTTATCAGGACGTCTTTTAAGACTATCTTATAAATTATAACATTTTACTCCAACGGGATCGATGTGCCCCTAAAGGGTTAAAGAAAGAGAAAGTTACGACAAATGGATTAACAATGCGTAATGAGTTAATATTTATTTTAACTGGCTCAGTAGATTAGTGTGATTATGGCATTTAAAATTATTACGTGAATGTTATTTGTTACTTTATATATTACCTTTTGTCAATCGTGGACGAAAGGACAAAAGGTTCATGGACACATAGTTGTCTCATGTGTTGGCGAACGATCGACGACACATATAGTTCGCCTAGTTTCGGCGGATTGCACTGATCCCGTTTTGTGGTAAGTCACTGGTAGGCGAGAACCGGTCGTCTCAGTTCCATTCTACAACTGCACGTGATTTCGATGTTCGTTTTGAGCATTTCCGTGTTTGCCTTATACCTTACACTGACGCTGTCGGAGAAGAAACGTCGATTATCGGAGATGTTTCTTCAGGATACAAACAACGCACTGATGCCCTTAGAACTGAATGTGCAACTGGCATCGCCACTTTTTGCAGTCACCGATCGCTCTACAACGCAAATTAGGTGACAGGATGATTGATGAATTCAAGCGAATAGGTATTTCAACCCTTATTGCTGCGCGGAGTCAATGTGGAGCTGCTTAATCGAAACTTTTGGCAGCAATTCTACGAAAATAATACAGAAATGATAATTACCAAGAGCGGTCGGCGCATGTTCCCGTCCGTTCAGATAAACGTAAGCGGTTTGGAGAAAAGTGAGAATTATTATGTCCTCATGGAGATAGCACCGGCCTCCGACCGCCGCCACAAGTACTGTGGATACCAGAACGGGGGCAAAAACAGCAATATGTGTGGCTGGAGTTTTACGAGGCCGGCGGAACCGCAACAGCTTTTCGGCTATAGGATTTATAAGCATCCCGAGAGTCTGACAATGGGGAGCTACTGGATGGACAATTCGATCAGCTTCAATAAATTGAAGTTCACGAACATCATCAACGACCCCAATAATAACGTGGTATTAACATCGATGCACAAATACGTTTCTAGGATCTGGATAGTCCGTTGGTTCGATGCGAAAAACTACAACGAGCTCTTTACGCATCCAACAGCGTTGTTTGCTTTTAAAAAGACGGAATTTATCGCGGTGACGGCATACCAAAACAAGAACATCACAAAGTTGAAGATCAATAACAATCCATTCGCGAAGGGATTTCGCGAGACGGGTCAGTCACGGTTCAAGCATCATTCGATCGATCATCAGGCCCAATCGGATTTCAGTCCCGACGAAGGAGTCTCATTGACTTACAACTCCGAATCGAATCAGCCGAACGACTCCCCCTTAAGGGTTCCAAGCCCATTGAAGCATGCGATTATCTTTCACTTTAGCCGGGGAGTCGAAGTTGGCCGGCCTTGCAACGTGGGAGAAGCGGACGCGAATCCCGCCACCGTTGCGAGTCGATCCCCGGCGCTGGGCATGCTTGAAACGCAGTGCCCGTGCACTGCGTTTGACACAGATGGACATACATTCACGAAATAATTTATTACTATTTATTTTATTTTAATTTAACACGGCTACTGGTGGCAAGTCTCGTCGAGACCGTGGACATGTTCGGACGTGTTTTATCCTGAATAATTTTTGAAGATTGCTGATGCAATTAGCACCGAATTTGGATCGAATCTTTTGAGTCTGTATTTATTATTTTCGACTTGTTCTTGGTCATTATGTGATCCTAAGGAGGATTAGGTGTCATAAAATTTACAAAGAAGAAGAAGAAGAAAGCTGTTGGAGGCCACGGCTATTCATGGCATGAGTCTCGTGCGTCAAGAGGCGTAATCATTTCTATACCCGATAACTAGCGCCTACTCTCGAGGAGACAGCTACGCAGTCAATGGGTGTCTTTGCAACCGAGTCATCAATCTCGCATCGTACGTGCAGTGCCCGAACCATCCGAGAATCCGGGCGTAAAAATTCATTCTTGACTTTTTTACATTTACTGCGTGTTGGGGAGCAAACGGATTGACAGCCTAGAGCTTCTCAGATAACCGTGATCTTCTTTCGGTTCACAACTTACCAGCGGTACTTGGGCCCATATCACTACAGGCTCTTAGAGGTGCAGTCAGATCGCTATTGACGCTACTTGGTTATCGCAGAGCGCGCTGGCCAGCCGATATCAGATCTTGCGACCGAGCCGTATTGAATCGGAACAGCCCCATTGCAGCGGTCCAGCGAAATCACTGAGAGGTGAGCGCATGACTTGACTGGGAGAGGCTATATATTCTCATCACCAGACCAGTAACTGACTCTGATCCCAGGCCCGAAGATACTCGTGCAGAGAATTAAGGGCCTAAGACAGCCTGACTTCTCCGATACAATACGACAGTGCTCGCACCAGCGTAGTTTTTAGGCCAATTGAATCTTTGGATTCTAACACGCATTCGCCACTTTTTTCGCGTTTCTTTCTGCCACGATTTACAAAAGGTAGTAGTCTTGCCACTGTTTGCAACGCGGACTCAATATGTTGTTAATTTAACTAAAACAATGTTAATTTAATTATTAATTTGACTAATCAATGGAGTTAAAATAACATTCTTTGTGTTAAAATAATAAATTTTGACACACACAAAGAAAAAGAACAAAATGTTATTTAACTCAAGGTATTGGTTTAAATTTTTTTTTAGATTTAATAGCGTAGAGATACCTATAGTAACTATACCATTTTGATTTATATAGAGTATGTAGACTAATGATTATATGTATAGAATATTTTGTAATTAATTGTGATTGCAAGCCGTTTTATCATACACTGTAAATCCAAGTGTGCTAGTTCTACACGCATAAATGTTTAAAAATGATACATTTGACTGAAGCTCGTTTTACATGTTTTGTTGCGTGTTAAATTAACACGTTTAATCGTATTAATATGTTCAACCGTGTTAAATGGCATCATTCAAAACGACAAGAAATGTGTAAGAAGAGCTTTAGTTAAAATAACACACTTGGATTTGCAGTGAATTAGCCGTATAGAAAAGAATTTTTCATTATTTCATAAAATTATACATTTCTTTTTTAAATCAAAGAAAGTTACGCACGTTACACGTAACTTTCTTCAACTTTTTAATACGCCACCATAAATGTCTGTACTCGATGCAACAAATTATGCGTTTTACTCGTTGATGTTGTTTATGATAATCTTATTGTTGCATCTTTAATCGATTATACGCGTATATTGATGCTGCGAGATTTATATCAATATTACTCGTATAACGAACTCTCTCCGTGAATATATCTCCGATTTAAGGTCGATTTAGATATAACCGATATACGTGCCGTGCCCGTACCGTTTACGGACAGAAAGATTTAGGCTCGTTTCACACGTAGGTATCCGGCACTGGACTACCGATGCCGGGTATCCGATCGATTTTCTTTGTTTTCACAAATCGGCTATCGGACAAACGTGTAAATGCTCCCATATTAATCCATACACTTCGCGATTGGATACTTGGATACAGTAGTTCAGTGTCGGATACGTGTGAAATGGGGCTTAGTCGAATTTCATCCGTTGCATTTTTGAATATTTTTTTAACATAGTGATCGAATCGCTACTAGTTATTGGTAGAGTTGCAGGCGTTTTAATTGGAGTTTTAAGAAGTCATTTGACTTTGAAGGTCTGCCATGAATGTCATTTGCGTTTATAATGATAAATTTTGAATCAGGAACTGTAATAGAACTTTTCGAAAGGAATCAATTGAGCTATTAGAACTATTTTGACTTTAAACCAAATTTTTGTTTTTTTTTGTTTTTTGAAAGACAAAAAATCCAAAAAAAATTTTCTATTCAGAAGTATTCGGTCTTAAAGTTAAGTGTGAGGTTAGCATTCCATTTTTTAATTGCCTTTTTTAAAGTGTTAGTCGCCGGAACTTTTTTTATAAACATAAAAATACTTTTATACTTTTCGAAAAGAAGCTGAAACTTTAATCAGAATTAAAAAATTTAAAAAAAAGTCTGTTTAAACCAAGTGGTGAGAGGCTTTTTGTAATATGTTGTACTCTTCTTTGTTAAGATCTTTCATAATTTGTTTTTATCGTACGGAGTTAGAATGCCAGTTTTGCAGGGATAAACATACAATACAATTACAACATTTTAACGATAACTTTTAAGGTGGCTATTTTCAGCAATGCTATTTGAAAGCTAAAGTATTATTTTGCAAATATTCCGAAGCAGTTATAGTTATTAATTTGTTCATATTTTTATACAATAATTCTTAACCATGCCATCTTTTCTTGACTTACCACATACAATAAAAATTTAAGCAGATTACATTTAAGGGGGTAGATATGAGTAGACCGCAAGAAAAATAGGTAAAATTCGAGAATTTTTATCTTGGAAACTATTAATTCGATTCGATCCGGTTTTTTTTTTATTTAATAGTATCTACATTGAGGCACGTTCACAAATTTTTTTAAGGGAATTTATTCCCTTGGAGCGCTGTTCTCGTGGCCGGCGTAAAATGTGTTTTCGCAGTCGGTGCCCAGAATATTTCGAGAACAGCTGGACCGATTTGCTTCAAATTTACACACAATGTTTTGCGATAGTTTATCTTGTTTCCATCGGGAGATTTTTTTTTACTCAACTAGTTTTTTTTTAATCAGATTATAAAGGTCGAAAATTTGGGTCGAAACATGAATTGGCATACAAGTTGGCTACGAAAGAAGCAGAAGCTTTAGTTACACTGTGTGCAAATTGATCGATTGAAATATCGGAAAAATCCTGATTGTAATTCTCATTTTTTTTTCTGATATAACGATAGATTTTGTGGATGACGGTGATTCAGTACTATACACTGTAATATGGTCCCAGGCATATCAAATTTCTCATATTCGATTTCTGTAACCTCTGGAAGTTGTTGTTCTATGTGTTCCCGTGACAAGTGTTTAAAAAATGAATATATGTCGCTAAATCGACGAGAACATTGGCTGCGTTCAGCAGAACGCAACAGTGTTCAACCGTTTTATGATTCTCTGCTGAACGATTCTAAATGCACTCAAAATCTCAACACGTTCATTCAGCGGTTGCCATGATTTTCAGCTAATTAAAAGTACGCTGAATATTGCTGCGTTCAGCAGAGCACAACAGTTTTCAACCGTTTTATGATTTTCTACTGAACGATTCTAAGCGCATTCAAAGTCTCAACACGTTCACTCAGCGGTCGCCATGATTTTCAGCAAACTAAAAGTACGCTGTATCTCAAGCAGAACGTTATCAGTAAAATAACTGCTTCCAGTGTATCGCTGAGAATGTATAAATATAAATATAAATATACATATAAAAATATTATTTATAACGCAATAGATACAGTGGAAACGCACAGAAAGTTACAAAGTGGTATGTAAAAATATTAATATAAGAAAATAAAGAAATACATTATAATTATAATTTAGATAAATTTAGGTTAGCACACATGTAACATAGAATAATAAGTTAAATCGTTAAATGTATACAAAATATGTTATACTTTGATGCATTATATTTATTAATTAAATGTAATGTACTAACCCAAATTATAATATTACTATAATAAAATATACATATCTTCTAATGATGTTTATGGCACATCTTGTAATATGTGATGCATTCCTACTATCTCTTGGTAATTTTCTTCAAAATAATTATTGAAAAAGTTTACATAAGTACATAAGTCCATGACATTTAATTAATAAGTATAATGCATCAAAGTATTTTACATATTTAGGGGGTCTATACACGTATATACGAGTTTGGCTCGCAAGTCCGGCTCGGCGAGCTTGATTCGCGAGCTGGACTCGAACGTTTTTTCACCACACACGAAAAGAAAATGTGCGAATTTGGCTTATCTGACGCCGAGCCCGGCTCGTGACATCCCATCTACGAACGAGTAGAAGCCGAGCCGAGTCGGACTTGCGAGCTAAATTCGTACGTGTATAGACCCCCTTAACCTATTATTCTATGCTATATGCGTGCAAACCCGAATTTATCTAATTTATAATTCTATATTTCTTTATTTTCTTATATTAATATTTGTACACATACGTAGTCCATACATTTATACATCACGTAGTCCATACTATATGTCGATGACGTTTTGCTTGACAGCTTGACGTTTTGCGTACTTTTAATTCGCTGAAAATTATGGCGACCGCTGAGTGAACATGTTGAGACTTTAGGTGCATTTAGAATCGTTCAGCAGAGAATCATAAAACAGTTGCAATGCTGTTGCGTTCTGCTGAACGCAGCCATTGCTTTTGATGACATTTGAATATCGATACACTTTGTTTATAATGCTGTAACTTACAATGTACTTTCAAAAGTTGTACAGTAGTTACAGTTTCAACGCAAAAAGGGCAATAATACATTTCTGTTTTCTTATTAATTACAGCTTTAAAGAAAAATATTGTAATAAACTAAATAAAATTTTAAGTTTTACCACTATGTAATACTCATGTATAACTAATAATAATAATGTATAACTAATGTTACCAGGTTTTCATATATTTAATTGTTGAGTTCTTCTGTCTCTCTAATAGCACGCATCGCCGTTATTACTTCTATAATGTATCCAATGGGCCGGTCGAATGTTGTCGAGAAATTATAGAGTTCACGTTGAATCAAATACCATATATGATGACTCTCCGGGGGATAAATTGTGGCAAAGACGTGAAATGCTTTAAAGCAAACATCAATAGCTTCAAAAGCTGTTGGTACACTATACAAAACTGAGTCGATGGAAACGAAATACGATTCAATGTTGTCGAGAGTTGGTCCTACGACAATTATGTATGCACCGTCAAATTCCGCAATTTCATTATTTTAATGCGATTTTCACGGGCACTAGCAACATGAGCAGCAACCTAAAATAAAAACTGTTTCATGTAAATATTTTTATAATAAAATGATCAATTGATAATTATTATAGAAATTTTATATAGAAAAAAATGTATGCTTCAGACATGTATACCTTATCATGTGCTATGAGACTTTCTTCCGACTCAGACATAAAAGGTTTCCAATGACCTTTGCCAGTGCGAACTCTACCTTTTAGTGGAATTATATATGATAGCAAACATAGTTGAGCATTTACTTTAACGCCTGTTTATAAAATACATAAAGAAATAATAATAATTTAGTTACGTGAAAATTTCATTATATTACATAAAGATATACACTGTGAACAAGAACTCGTAAATGTGTAAATTTACTATCATCGATGTCTTTAGATAAAATATCCAATATTTCATTTACGCGTGCTATTTTTCTTTTTTCTGATGATACAGGACACACTCGTAACAAGCGGCAAAAAAATTGCGACCACTGACTAATGGCGTCTTTAACGGTGCAGAATTTCCAGGAATCAAAATCTTGTTTGATCAGTTTCCAACCCATCGGATGGCGTAGTACAGGCCATTTTTCAATGCAGTCGAATATCTTTCCACCTTCATTCATGTAAAATTGTTGTTTTCTTATCTGACTTGTAATTTTCCAATGACTTTCCACCAATTCCCAAGGTTCTTGATTTTTATTCAGCCACTCAATGCTTTGTTTTGCTAATTCTGTTGTACCTAAGTAATATATATGATGCTATGAAAGAAAGAAAACAAAACTTACAGTTCGTAAAATTAACAATACATCAGAAGATTGATTGCTGATGTTTGTCGCAGTGTCGTCGCTCGATTCAGTACTTTTTAACATACGCTTGACTCGTTGAATACGATTTCGATATCTTTCAACAAGTTTTTTACGCATTGAGCATGATTTATTATCGTGAGAACGTTTTTTTTTTTTAATTGGTGCAATGTAATAAACGCTGATGTCTTCTTTGGGAAATACTTTTGCGATGCCCCTCGCCAAATCGTAAAAATCTTCGCAATTCAGACGCCTAAACAAGAAAAACCATCAAGTTCTTACGATACATTTTTTTGTCAGGTATAACTGAAAGTAGGTTAAAATAATTTATGTATTCTACCCTTTTACATGGTTTATTATGGAATCAACTATGATTTCAACAATATAATTTCGAGCTTGGCTTGAAAGCGGTCGATTTTTGAAACTTTTTTAAAATTGTGCGACTTTCTTGAGCGGAAGCTATTATTTCATTCACATTAGGGCGTAATGCGTTTATATGTTCTTTTACCAATAAAGCATTTCTGATTCTTTACTTTGTTTAGATATTGCAAGTCTTTCGAAATATCATCACTACTAATATTTTCAGCAATAGATAAAGTTTCTGTATCGGAGTCCTCTTCAATATTTTCCTGCAATTACGAACATTTATACATATGCATTTAACCGATCGATATCGATCCGCGCTCTCTTCCGTTTCTGCCTCGCTAAGGAGGAAGTCGAGCCAGTCGTTTGTGGCAATTAGCATCTCGGGAGTGTTCAGGAGTGTTCTTGAAAGTAATTGCGCGAAGTCCGTATTATTTCATCGCGAGCCGCACCCGCTCGATTGGTCGCCGCGTGAAACTCTTCATTTCGCAAGTTTTTCAAAACTGATTTTATTGGTGGATTTTATTGACTTGAATCTCTACATTGGATACAACAACTTGGCGCCGTCCATCAACAAAACGAGACTTTAGTGACGCGCCAACTACGATGGACTGAGGTTTTATTAGAATGCTTAAGTTATTGAAATAACTTAAAGTTTTGTGCTCAGTTGAAAAATTATCAAACGCGTGCTGTACTGTATTGAACATCGAGTTGAGGTCGGACGGTAATTCTTTACACTTCTCACAGTTATGCTTTTGCTTCAGCATTGATATAAAAGTCGAACCATACAGATCGTTCAGTTTATCAATTAAATCTGGTACAAATGATCTTAGAAGAGTCGAGTTCGCGTAAAGCTAAGCGACAAACAATGCAATACGTTTATCTACTATGCGTGAGAAATTGTCAAGACTTGGGCAGAGTTAAAGGGGCGGAGAAGTCTTACTCGTGCAAGGTTCATGGACTTCATGGACTAAATGACTTCCAGAGGTACTCGGAGATTGAGGATCGTCGAATTCAACGCGATTTTCGTTGTTTGGCTCATTTGTAATCTGCTGTGTTCTGTCGACATGTATATGCTATGTTTCAAACTCAAATGTCTTTTATATCTATGACTGTTATTGAAGCTACGGCCACAATTTTGATATGGACAATAACAAGTCGATGTCATTAACGTTTTGTGTTTGAGTTTCATGTGACTCGTAAAGGCAACTTTTGAAGGCAATGGCGAATTGCAAAATGGACAAAGAAACATATTTTTTGAGTATGTAAATATTTTAACCGATTTAAAAAAGTGACGCGTTATTTTTTCGAGAATATGATTATTTGCGTACATGTATTTGCAAATGTACGAATTTATTCTTTTCTTTGCTCAATGTTTTCTACTCTATGTTATCTAAAGTCGAAAGTTCTGAGACGATTTCCATAATGTAAGGAGTCATTTTGTCCCATTTTCATTTTCTACGTGTTCCGGTTGCACGTGTGGCAGATTAATCGTTAATTTACTGCCAAACTAAACATTGTGTTGGATATTATTCCATAATGCTCTTCCTGTGGAATATTCTGTGACGTCAGTTATTTCACCCATTTAGTCGCGAACTTGAACAGGCTTCGTTGCAAAGTAGCCACAAGTGCTCACTCTCCGGCGGGTATTTGGCATCGAGCACATGAAAAGATTTAAAACATACTTCTAGGGCTTTTAAGGCCGACGGTACCTTATATAGCACTTTATCGATACAAACGTAGAAGCTGTCGATTTCGGAAAGAGTAAGCCCGACGGCAATGATGAAACAGTCATACCAAGTTTCTTCATTGCTTCCCTTCGTTTCTCTTGGATGGTGGTCGTGTCGGCCGACAACTATAATAAATAAATAAATAAATGTCTTACAGAAGTATACACTTATTAATTTTTAATACATTTTATTTTAAATATATTAAAAAAATGAAGTTTACCACTGCATGCACAATAATGCTATTTTTGCATTCACTTATTGACGGTTTTTAGTGATTTTTCTTAACCTTTGTCCTTTCGGTGGTATTATGTGTGGCAGCATACGTAGCTGTAGAAAGATTTTACTATCTGCGCTTAAAAAAATTGTAGTAGACTAGATGTATGCACAAAAGCAGTTTGCGACTGCTGATAGTAAATTTCATTAACCATCGATCAAGTCATCAATTTGGAGCAGCTGGTTCGACGATTCCACGTAACTATCGTCCTTCCTGAGTAGGCGAATTTTCAGAAGATCGTATAAAAGGCGAATTTTCTATGCTGAACTCTACAGTTGTCAACTTTAGGGAAGCGTAGTCTACTTCTATAAGATCGTATCCTTTTGGGTGCTTTAAAATTATCGTTCGAAAAATTCACAGATTTTTAACGTTTTCTGCAAATTATTGTCTTTGCGACGACATTCCGTTGTAAACTTCCACTTTGCAAGGACTACTTCCCATGGCTCTGTGTGCATTTGGAGCCACGATATTGCCTCCGCAATAGCTTCGGTATCTACGAATAATACGAAACTGTATACTAAACACTTATAAAAAATGTATGTGTTGTGTATATACAGGGTGGACTATTTAAATCCATCCAGTCGAATATCTTGAAAACCAAGCCCGGGAGAGAAAAATGTTTCAGACAAAAGTTGTTTGGTTTCGAGAGAGCCATAAGATGGTACCATTGGTTTGGCCTTGGATGGTCGTTTAAAGCTCACGTGAACGACACCTTTAATTTCTTAAATGAAAACCCTTATTTTTCAATGCATATTCTTGTAGCTAATACTTTTATGCACTACAGTGTAACTAAAATGTGCAAATTATGTAAAATTAAAGTGTAACTAATTATTGACCAAGTAATTACAGAATGTATTAAAAGTATTTTTACTTGATTCTTATGAATTTTTTTTCGCACTTTATTCGCAGAACATAACACAGCCACACAAAGAAAATTATTTTCTGGCCTGGGGGTCAGACCATGTTTATTATATGTTTTTGGGGTTGCTGAAACCGAATCCGAAGTCCATTTTACCCCATAACGTCAGGTTTTTGACATAACCTTGACAAATCTTATAATCCAAGCCCAATTAGCCCGTTATACATAATATATTGAACCTCATAATCTCTTAACCCTATAACTATCCGAGCCCTTAAACTTATAACACCTTGAACTCAACCCCTAAATCTTATAACCATAAATTCTAATAACCACATAACTCTCATAGCGCAATCTATCATGGCCCAGCATTTTTACAAGACAATCTCGCATAAGATCAGTCATTTTTGAGTGAGAGACTAGTGTACTGAAATTTTTTGTATCATTTCAACAAAATAAATGGTTCAATATATTAGGGTATAACGGGCTAATTGGGCTCGGATTATAAGATTTTTCAAGGCTATGTAAAAAACCTGACGTGATGGGGTAAAATGGACTTCGGATTCGGTTTCAGCGACCCCAAAAACATACAATAAACATGGTCTGACCCCCAGGCCAGAAAATAATTTTTTTTGTGTGGCTGTGTAATTAAAAAAATTTTTTTTTTGTCAGTAGTCATGAAGTATCGTATTCCACAATAGTTCATGATTTCTGCATTGTTCAATAAGTTCCTTTATGTCATCAAAGGAACAAACTTTTGCTGTCTCGGTTTTTATTCTCAACATGTAGCTTTCAAAATACGAACAGCGTTTGAACTTGGCGAGCTGATCTCCGAGAGTAAAATAACGTTGTGTCGATTTGTGAGTAGGTCTTGACAAGTTCGCTCGTCGAGAGCTGCGATTCAGTCTCCGTTAGGTACTCTCAGGAGTATGCCCATTTGCGAGAATCAATCTCGAGAGCTACTCTCCGAGTTTTATTCGCAGGTGGACACGCACCATTAACATAATAATAAATACTTACCTAGTCGTGTCTGTTCATTGCTCATCCACGATTTTATTTGTCTATATGTACGTTCAGCAAGAGTCGGGTTGTTTCCTTATTGTTTTAATGTCGTTGCGAGACGGTAGGTGCCCTTTCTTTAAATATTCAGGAAATACTTGTCGTATTATTTGCTTTTTCTTCGTAGACTAATTACGATTCTTTTTCATCATTATATTTCCGATTTCTTTTGATCCACATGCTAGAAAAAAAACAGGGTATTAATAATAATAAAGCCGGTTTTTTTATTTTCTCCTACCCATCTTTAAGGCATAATAGCAGCCAAAGAAATCTTATTTCGCAAATTGTTTGGTCGTCTAAAAACACGTTTTATATTTTTTAATTTCAAGGAATTGAATTTGTTCTTTTGCAATTGTTTGTCTTCAATCAATGTAAATACATGTTCTAAAAAATCGATCTTAAGCAGATCGTTGCTGCGGCTCGATAGTTCAAAGTTATCAAAAAACTGTAAAGTGCCATTGAATAGCCACCAATCGGCTAATAATTCTGTACCTAAATTTTCCATATCTTTTAAGGACGAAAGGCATTCAAATTGCGTATCATATTCGGAGATCCAACTTGGTTGATACAACCACTCATACCAGTCTACATAACTATTTAACGCCTATAAGCCACAAGATAAAAGTTGTTATTTTTATTTATTATTTATTAGTATTATTATTTATTAGTATTATTTTAAAAAGTACTCATAAAACATATATGAAAACGATAAATTATTATCAGTATATTGTGCACTAAAAGAAGAAGGTTACATTTTTCAAACAAGTGTGAAGTTTACACTGTGAACTGTGTGAAGTTTGCTGTCCGAGCCGAAGGCACCACACGAGTCTAAAAAGTCTTCGACTCGTGCACACGATATTTTTCACAATAATAATTCTTATGAATTTTATCAGAATGACCCATAAACGTGGCAAGGTCTGAAACTTCTACATCATTCAGATTTAATTGAATGCAATATATATGTTGCCACGTGTTTTTGCAATATTGTGCCACGTAATGTAGAAGATTCACTCTTCTGAAAATTTTCGTATTAATGCGCATGCTTTGAGATACTTTATCTTTCTTTATCAGATCCAGGCAATCCAGAGATATACGGATTTTTTTCTGGTACTCGAGCTTGTTTCCGAAAATTTAAAATTAAATTAATACTTTGAAATAAATTGTTCGACAGTAAAACCGGTACTGTACGTCCCAATTTGCCTCTTATGCAAAATCTTATATATTTTTCGGCAATTTTTCTATTTTTTGAAGACAATGATTTATAAATGTCATTATAAAAAATCAAGGATAACAATGGCCAATTATGAGCAACAACGGAAATTATAATTAAAAAATAATACATTAACAATGTTGGTACGTTTCTGCACACTGTGCTTTCATCAGCTACTTAATCAAATATATTAAGTTATTCCTTTCACGGAGGACCGTATTTTGTGGGCGCTTAAGCAGGGTCTCGGCAAACTCTTGTATATTGCATTAAACTTATATAAAATCAAGTTATAATTGATTATTATGTGTAATTATAAGAAAAAAGTGAAAATATTATGTGTATTTAGAAATTTTACATTTTTCGGTAAATTTTACTGTCAGAACAATATGGCAACGCTGCGCTTTTCAGGGCGCCGATTGTAAAATGTGAAGTTGATAACAAAAGTGTCAATGTAAGTGTCAATTTCGTTAATCAAAGAATATTGTGACATTTTCTTTTTATCAAAGAGAGATTTTATAATAATAATGAGTGATAAAAAACATAAAGTGAGGAGTAATGTTGGCAAAAATAAGAGACAATTTGTGAAAATAAAAGTAAAGCAGCGCACTCAAAATATTATCAATTCTACAAAGAAAAGATTCAATAAGGTAAGGTTACAGAAACGGTAATATTATTAATTAAATAACTGGAAGAACAAGATAATTGGCATTGTAACTGTAATTTATATTTTGGTAAAGAAGTCCGATTTTGCAAATTATCCAGTTTTTAATGGACGTCGACTTGTAGGAATTAAAATGCTTGCAGCTGAACTGTAGTGTACTGCTTGTGACATGCCTTTAGATCAACTGAAGTGTGACATGAGCGCACAGCTTGCAGCGTTGCCAAATAACGCCTTGAAAGTCGCCATTAAAAATATTCATCTATAAACTACATTTTAAGTCAACTTTTAACATAAATATTTTGTTTAAATATTCGGTGACTCTGTATTTTTATCGGCACTATCGAAAGTATAGAGTTTGCGAATATGTAGCACAGTTAATATTTAATATCTTAAAATATTTGATAAACAAATTATTACATTGAAATGTGGAAAATAAACTTTTTCGATAACGTCACATATAAAATATCGAATTTTCAAAGTCATAATTCTTCTTTATATGTTCGGTAATGTGGTTTAATTTTTTCCTGGCGTAAAGATATGCATTTTAACTTTCTCGTACCAAAAAGTCAGTTAATTCTTAAGACTTTGGTGTCATGAAAGGAATACCTTAAATCAAACAACAAGCATAAAATACTACATCCAATAAATACGGAAACATTTTTGGGTAAACGCTGTTCAATGTTTAATTATCCAATAAGCAGATGCGTGACAAGAAAATGTCAAACACAGTAGAATGGTATCGACACCTTTTAAAATTAGACCGTCCAAATCGAAGATCCATGATTCATTTCTCAGTCGACGATGGGAATGAACTGACAAGTCAGTCAGCGAAGTCTGCACGTCACCATAAGAGTAAAAAAATTAAAAATCCGAAGCATCTGAACTGTAAAATTTTTTTATATAAATAAATATGGAATCAGGATAAAATGTCTATTATACATATTTTTATTTTTCTCATAGTTATTGAAGTCCTCTATGAGAACTCTCAATTTTTCCTGCCTTACGTCGGTTAAATACATGTATGGAAGTTAATGTTGCTTCAGCCAAAGAAATCCAGTGGCAATAAGAGAACGATTGGTGTAATGCCTTAAACGCTTCGGTTTGTTTTTTTTCTAAATGTTTGTACAATTTCCGAATATCTACTGATGGAAAGTTAACTTTTTTATGCCTTTTGCGAGCTGACTTTGTTTCTAAGACAGTTGTATTAATACTTGTTCCGATGTCGACAATCGTAGTTTTAAAAAATCTTTGACTTGTTTCTTCTTTTTTTCGTCTTCTCTTTTTATACATTTATTAGTAATGAGGATATTTCCAATATGTTTGATCAATGTTAATAAACTTGATGCTACCGCGGGAGTTTCATACATTTTTTCTTCCGAATTAAATTTTGCGATTTTATTAATCGCGCAGATGCAGTCATCATATACTTTGGGATCATAAATTGATTCGAAGTTTTCAATGTTTGTATTTACTTTTCCTCTTCCTCTTCCTCTTCCATAATAGTGACTACTGTACGTGTCACTCATATGGAACTGAAAGAAGGTTTTTGCCTTGCGATGTTTGCCGGCTTTCGTGCCCCTTCTTCTTCGTGCTATAATAAAAATGTAAGTCATCAATAAATAAATATATAATAAATATAACGTCAACATGTGTAAATATAATCAATTATGTATGTTGTATAATTTACCTAAATCAGCGAGGCCAGCAGCAGTGACGTTACTCGAAGGGCTGGCAGCAGCGGCGATATTCGAAGGGCCGGCAGCAGCGGACGATTCTCGAAGGACCGGCAACAGCGGCGATTCTCGAAGGGCCGGCAGTAGTGGGGATACTCGAAGGACCGGCAAGAGTAGAGATACCAGAAGGATTGACTGCAACAGCAGCATTCGAAGGACCGGTAGCAATAGGGATACTAGGATTAGCTCCAGCGGTAGCACTCGAAGAACCGGCAGCAGCAGGGATACTAGGATTGGCTCTAGTGGCAGCACTCGAATTGCCGGCAGCAGCAGATATGTTACGATTGGCTGCAGCGGCAGCACTCGAAGAGCCGGCAGCAGCAGGTATGTTAGGATTGGCTGCAGCGAGAGCACTCGAAGAGCCGGCAGCAGCAGGTATGTTAGGATTGGCTGCAGCGGCAGCACTTGAAGAGCTGGCAGCAGCAGGTATGTTAGGATTGGCTGCAGCGGCAGCACTCGAAGAGCCGGCAGCAGCGATGGAACTCGAGGGGCCGGCAGCAGTAGTAATACGCGAAGACCCAGCAGCAGTAGCGGTATGCGAAGGGCCAGTAGCGTCCGGAGCGTCGGATATATCGGACCCTTGGAACAAGAGCTCCATGTCTATCATATCAATCTGAAATATTTTTAATGTATATTAAAATTAAAAATAAAATAAACATGTTATAAATATATGCATTTATTTTTATACTTACATCATCTTCTTCACATTCGTAAGTCGGTTTTGTTGAGGAATTTATTTTTTCTACGAGCTATGAGCTATGAGCGACGAGCGACGAGCGACGATGCAATGACAACGATAACTGATGGCAGAAAACGAGATGTTTATCATAAAGACGAGACGTTTGTCATTAACATAAAATAATCTCATCTGAGATAGTGCAATTCTATAGTACACGTTACATGCACTATAGAAATTTCAAATTCAGGTGAAAAGGCATTAATGAACCGCGTGGTACATACAATAGTCTTTGACGTCTTAGGACCGGTCTCACAGTCCGATTAAGCGTGATTCTTCGATTAAATTCACTCTTCGTCTCTTTCTAGGGGGACAGTTAGAAAGAGATGCAGAGTGAGTTTAATCGGAGAATCACGCTTAATCGGAGACTGTGAGACCGGCCCTTAGAGCCTTTGCACAAGACTCTCGTATAATAATGTAACGTAATGTAACCGTGCAATGTCAACACATAAGAAACGTATCGGTTACGGTGTTATACATGAGAGACTGCATGAGAGAATCGATCTCGATCCGAGGCATTTATTAGGTAAGCATATATAACGCCGGAATCGATACGTTTCTTGTGCGTTGATTACGTTATACGTTATCACACGAGTCTTGTGCGAAACTCTTACCTTTGTCTCTGCTTAATTTATGTCCACAATATAAGTACTTACGTGTCTCTCTGCTTCTTTTGAGAATGGTACTCGACACGAGCCACGAGCGACGAGCGACGAGCGACGATGCAACGATTGAAAATTGCTTCTTCTTCTTCTAATTACTTTTCCGGTCAGCATCGGCCAGATTGCAAATTGCAACGAGCAACGAACGATGCCGACGGGCGACACGGGCGACGATGTGATGATTAACAATTGCGAAACGCAACTTTTGTGTTGTGGCGCCTTCGCTTTTGTGGTGCATAGCATTGATTGGTTGATCAGAAAATTTTTATAAGATGGTAACATTGGTAAAATGGTAATATTGGGCGTGTTCAGCAGACAAAGCAGACCAGTAAGCGCTTAGTAATTCTGTAATATGATTGGTTCTTGCCTTTAGTTCTTTACTGGATTTAAGCAGGGAGCACACACTTCTGCATAACGCATAATGCGTAAGCATAAGAAATTTGATTGGTCCATACACATGTGCATAAGGAAATAGACCAATCAATTTTCTTATGCTTACGTATTAGGGCCGGTTTACACACGCAATGATTAGTGGCGCCAGTCGGCTAACGCCAGTAAAAATGCAAGTGTAAACACTTGATAAAAGTTTATATCCAAGTGTTTACGCTTTCATTTTTACTGGCATTAGTCGACTGGCGTGGATTAGCGCCACTAATCATTGCATGTGTAAACCGGCCCTTATGCGTTGTGCAAAAGTGTGTGCTCCCCGCTTAAAGGCCGGTATTCACAATCAGATCTTATTTCAAGACCGTCATAAGTAATATCTTAAGATGCTAATACGGCTCTGTGATTGGTTAATGACATCTTAAGATTGTACTTAAGGTGGTCTTAAATATAAGAACCGACTATGGGTCCGTTCCGTTTCACGCATGATGCGCGCATTGCGCGCATTGTCTATAGTAAACGTTACGTATGCTATAGATAAATGCGCGCATATGCGTGAAACAGAACGGACCCTATGATCTTATATTTACAACCATCTTAAGTATAATCTTAAGATGTCATGAACCAATCACAGAGGCGTATTAGCATCTTAAGACATTACTTACAAATATCAAAACAGGATATCTAAAGATGAGAATGCGTTATCCCTTTCTCTTGGCGGTAACAAAAAATTTAAATATATATATATATATATATATATATATATATACACATTTACCTGAGATAATTATTCATCATTGAAGAAATTAATAATTATTTGCCACTAATTATTAATTTTCAAATGAGTAGTAATTCATTTTTGACAAACTACTAATTATTTTAATAATCTATAGAAAAGATCTACAATCTAACGAATTACTAAATTTTAAGTAATGGATAATTACTTTTACCTAAATATTAATACGAGATATCTGTCACGTATCAATTACTAACTACTTTTACGCGAGCGTTACTTCTGTAGTATAATAATAATAAATATAATATATAATAATTATTAATAACTTACGATAAAACAGGACTCCTCGGCATCAGCTTCCTACCGTCAATATAACAATCACATCACGGTCGTCTCGCTCCGACGACACTACCGTTTTCTCAACGATATAGGTTAAGTTTTAAGTGAACTGACTATGACGTGACAGCGCGCTGAATGCACTATCTGCACTGCGCGCAGTACAGCACACACGTATGAACGCAACTATATCTGCACTGCGCGAAAGCGCCGCCAGTGTCGAAAAAGTGAAAAGGACGCGGCGATTTCAGCCAATGAAATGATGGCCTGGCATGAGAGACGGTCGACGTAGAAAGTATCTTAAAAATAAATTTTCACATTTGGACTTTGCGTCGCAATATCTCCGCTCGTAGGGCACGTAGCGGAAAATTATATAGGAGATACCCCCCCTATTTTGACCCCAACTATCGATCAAGCCTACTTAGAACTTGATCCGTTCGCTCGTTATCGAGATCTCAACATCTTGAGTACTTGCAACCCGTCGCGTCGCGTAAAAGAGTCACGGTCGGTCTCGCTCCGCGTGTACTTGGCGCGAGACACTACCGTGTCTCTTGATATCTTTCATCGCCAAAAAGAAACGATCAATAAGGCGTAATCTAGCACGAATCATATCGAGGTGATGTTGTGACTTATATTTTATGCACAATTTATTTGCATACAAAATTAACAATTCGTCATATCTTATAGCACGACCTGAGTCGAAATTTAAAACCTACTATGAATCTTATTCATGGTTATTTGGCCTCCGATAATGTTTCTTGGCCTGCAAGTTCTATTTTGAACGTGCTAATTAACGCCTTCTAACGGCTTTTCGCCTCTGTTGAATCACGTTGTCCTAAAGAATTCGTATTTATCCTACATTAGACCTATAAGTTTCGCCAAATTTAGAGAACTAAAATTTAAATACTTTTGTTCTTACAAGTCCTACCTTTTTATCTCTTTTGAATCTTCAAATTTTATCAAAATTTTCAGCGTCGATAAAAATATTAATACTACGATCCGCAAATCGAGAATGATTTTTCTATTATTTTAGCCTAATGCAATTAATATGTTAGGGTATAAAATGAACAGTAACAAATATACTAAAAAATATTTTATTTTAGTTCTTTTTGGTTGATAGGCATTCTTATATATATTTGATTATCGATCTTCATATATACGCAAACACATTTTAAAGTTTTAATCGAAATCGCTATAAAATTGTCTATTTTGTGACATTTTTGGGGAAAAAAAAAAGTGTCAGCTGTATTATAATCACCACGAATAACGAATGCATTATCAGTCTCAAATTTTTGTATAATCGCGTAATGTTTATTTTCTCTATGTTCGCATTGACAGAGTGGTTCATTGCAATTCTGATAAACGGTTTTGATAAAACACTGAATTTTTGTAAGGTGTATTTGATGTTCATTATTTACATACTGCACAACAGAAGATTCAGTCTGTAAATCTGTTTTGTATATTTGCGATACGTATAAATAGCCATTTTTTAATAGTCTAAAATACTCACACCATGAGACAAGCATATTGTCCGATTGTGCTGTATTTGTCTATATAGACCGAATAGATCCTTCGCCAGCACGCCATTCCCCAGGTGGACACTTGGGACTTGCGATAGTACGACTCTGTTCACTAAAATTCGGAATTATTTAATATTCCATCATCTCGTATACTGTATAGGTACTTGCATTTAATGTGCATCTTAATTTTAATAAATAATGTATTAATTATGTAATTTATTTTACTACAGATAGAATATGTAGGATAAGCGAAATATTATATTATTTAATATTTGCTTTTCGCACATTATAGTTTATCTACAGTTAAGCAAATTATATAATTAATATAGATACTTATTTATTAAAATCTGATGCACATTAAATGCAAGTACAGTACATGAGATGATGGAATATTTAAATAATTTCGAATATATATGCATTTCTAAAATATATATATAATACAGAACATGGAGCCTTTTTAGAAGTTCTTAAAAGGTACTTTTTTGAGCCTTTACTTGGAGAAAACGGCAATAAGTGATTTCTAGTAACAATTTCTAGTATCAAGGGAGGACAATAACCAAGTAATGGATATCTTACATTGGTAAAATTGTAGATCTAATCTAGGATAAAAATTTCGACTCAGTTTCTCGGAGAGTCACTTCATCTTCCCGCATTATAGGAAAAACAGTTTTCCTTAAAATTTTATTTGCGGATGGATGTAATCTACATGCAATTTTCCTACCCATAATCATAATACATTTATTTTCTGCAAATTCTTTTGCAAAAAAGCCCTTGCATTTAGAGCAAGCAGTAAAATCTTCAACATTTTTTTTATGTTTTTTATTAGGAGTCAATTTTTAGGTCTCTTTTGGTGTAAACGAATAATGACTACTTCGGTCACGATATAGGTCAGGCCACGGTCAGGTCGCTGGGTGTAAACGTAGCCATTCTGTGTACGTGCACATCTAACAACGAAACCTCGCGAACTTGAAAATTCTGATTTTAATGAAACTTCTCACACATGTAGGGGGAGTAAAAAGCTGAATTTAGAAATTTTTTGTAGCTGCCCAAAAATGGTTTTAAGAGGTGGAAACCATCACTCATATGTAGAGCCAGTTTTTGCTTTTCTCGATATATTTCGAAAAGTATTCGAGATCAAAAAATGTTTGAAATAAAAGTTTTATAGTAAAATCTCCTTTACTCAACAACATTAATAAAATTAAAAAAAATGTAGTATAATTTAAATAGTAGTATAATTAACCCTTAAAGTACACCCTGGGTCAAAATGACTCAATAAAAAAATTGTATCGTATTATCTATCATTGAAATGCTGAAGTCGGGATCTGTCGCGCCATATCTTGGTAGTTTTAACCTCTCTTTTATGGCGGTACAGTCGCTGTAAGTCAGCAGGCGTCCGGCTGTCTGGCTGCCGTCCGCGTCAAACGTTCCGAAACACACGGGTCATTTTGACCCGATAAGGGTGTACTCTTTAAGGGTTAATAGTATAGTTAATAAATAGTTAATAATTAATAACAATAAATAATAGTATAGTTTAAAAATAATTTTTTAAACAAAAATTTTTTTTTCAATATTTTATTAATGTTGAATAGAGAAGATTTTACTACAAAACTTTTATTAGAGTTACATTTGGGTTAAATTAGGTAACACAAATTTGTGATATAATAATTTTGTTAAAGAAAAATTGAAGCTACTATCACTTAGGTTGGATTTTTGGATTTATACATATCACTTAGGTTGAGTTAGGTAATGTAACTTTGTGATATAATTTTGTTAAGTATTACCTCTCGACAAATGTTCAATCGACTACATCTCTATCATTTAATTCTAATTCATTAATCAGACATTTGTGTCGCGGTGGCTGCAGCAGTAGAAAATAGGCAATAAAACGACAAATTTTAACCAGATCCATGTGTTTGTTCAAACCCATATTCCATGGAATGCACTAACTTTGAAATTGCATGTTACTCTTTGTTGCTCTTGACTTTTTATAACTTTATAATATGTTTTCATACAATGAAATAAGCGTTTTTTTGGAACTATTGACTTAGTACTAACACATTTTGACATTTTGGACACTTCTGGACATTTTGGACGTTATTTCGCTACAAACGACTTTCTTCTCACACAAAAAATTTTACGAAAAATTAAAATTGTCACATTCATAAATTTGTGCAAATACATGTTAAAAATTAAAGAAAATTTTTTTTCAAATTATCCAACTGACTGACACACAGCTATATACGACATACTGAGACTAGTGATATATAGAAACATTTATTACATTCCTAAACTTATGTTCTGTTTTGATTTCTTTTGCTATTTTTACAGTACACATGTAGGTGAGGGTGGGCGGGGGGTGGACCTCGTTTCCCGTGGAAAATTGAAAACCTGTACAATGATAGACCTTGTTTCGCCCTGTAAAAAGGGATGGGGTGGGGTGGAATAAACTTCGCTTTGCGTGGATAGTTCTCTGGATAGCATTGTACTTTTCGCGCGAACTAAGGTTCATCTTCACCCACCTCTTTCTTCGGGAGAGGAGCGGTAAGAATATTAATACATTGTATGACATAAGGCTTAAGCAAAACTAAGGAGCTATTATTTTGAGATTTTTGCAATAAAACGGCAAATGCATTAATAAAAATGCATTAATAAAAAGGTAATTTATTGTATTTTCCTGTTATTTTGTCGTATGTTTTTGGCGGTATTGTATCCGGGCAGTGGTCATGTGTGCGACAGCATCTATCTAAGTCTGAAAAAATGCCCAATTGATCGTACGAAGATGACGTGTTTCCCTTCCCACACCATAAAGTTCCCGGAAATATTTCAAAAATACGAAATGTTCTTGCCTCATTCTCATCTTGTTTGATAGAATGCTTAAAATTCTCCATAAATTGGAGAACTTTAATATATAATTTGCACGTAAATTCTTGTGTAAATTTAGGATTGCGGGACCCGGTACAGATGTATTTTATGTACATAATATAATGTTTACTTAATAAATGAGACATCCCGTATAAAGTATGTTTATTTAATACAATTTCTTAATAGTGTGTAATATATAACTATTTAATAATATCTATGAATATATATTTAAAACGAATAATTATCTTTTAGCTCTTGCTTCTATTTTTCTTTTAGGTGACTTAGTCTGATCTTGTGTGCCAGGTAGTATGTGCCTTTCTGCCGTATCATTCTGAATATAGTGCGTTAATCCTGAAGGGCCCGAAGCATTTCTGTAACATGATTTTAAAAAATCGAAAGTATAATAGAGAAGCTTATTTAAAGTGTTAAAATAATGTATATTTCTTTATACATTATTATATTGGATAAGAAACGGTATTTCTAGAATTATTTCCAACAGTAGAATTTATCAATGCATTTAATACATAGATTTACAATTTGTTTGTAATTTGTATACGTAATTAGAACAATCTGCTTCGATATACTATCTCATGATACTCCAACTTAGACCGTAAAGAGTTTTGAGAAGAGTTCTGAGTCCTGCATACAAAATTGTCTTAAAAAAATCTCTTTAAACAAATGGGGGTAAATGTAACTATTCGGGGAAAACCGTCTATTGTTTAATAAAATAGCCCATAGAGGGTTTTGGCAAAGAGTCGAAGCGAGGGAAAAATGACTGCTGGGAAAGAATGTTTATTAGCATCAGTTGCGTTTAGATATCGTCCATCTGAGACATGAGCTGGAGTGTTCCTTAATTTGTCGAAAGAATCGTAGAAATCTTCTACACGTTCGTGTAATATGCTAGCGCCGTGCTAGAGAGAGAGAGGGGGGGGGGAAGAGAGGGAGGGAGAGAGAGAAAGAGAGAGGGAGAGAGAGAAAGAGAGAGGGAGAGAGATAGATAGAGAGAGAGAGAGAGGGAGCGGGAGAGGGAAAGGGAGAGGGAGAGGGAGAGAGAAAGGGGGGGGAGAAAGGGGGGGCTAGAGAGAGATTATTTGCGTGTCTTACTACACATGTCTTCCGGGGCGAAGCCCGGGTAACCAGCTAGTATATATATATATATATATATATATATATATTTAAATTTTTTGTTAGTTGCTATTGATTAATTGCAGTTTTTATATGTATATTTTTTAATATAGTTTATTATTAAAATAGGAAATATATATAGATTTTTCATTGATATACTCATCACATTTATTGCAAGAAAAATATTTTTAAACTATTTTTAAACAGTATAAAATAGTACAATTTTTTTTAAATATAATTTTATTTATTTGTTTAAAACTTTCTTTGCTCAAACATTTTCTGTGGAATTGCAAACGCAGAAAAGAATATAGTGGCTGCAATCAATATACAATGTAACTTCTGATTGGTTTGAACATATTTTACGTTTTCATACTTTGCTTTTCCGCTTCTAATATGAATACCGTCTTGCTTGTTCTGCAGAGAAGATTTATGGTGGACTCTCTGCAAAATATGTTTTCGACAGATTTTAATAGCTAAAGATAATAAGAGAAACATTTTAATTAACAAACTTTATTTATATTCGTGTTTGAATAAATCCATTACTGGATGCCTGGATGTTTAGGATTATGCCTCTTTCTCTCTCTCTCTCTCTCTCTCTCTCTCTCTCTCTCTCCCCCCTCTCCCCTCTTCAGTAAGTTTTAGTTAGACAGCTTTTGTTGGCATTAATAACATCTTTCTTTGATCATTGTAGGTAAAGAATTCCAAAGGGTTCGTCTTACCCAATGTTATTGTCGGTCTCCGTCAACACGTCGCGTCGTTTTGACCGATTTGGCTCGTGTCGCATCACCGTATGTCCATCATCTCTGGACAATTCTCGAAGACGTCGTTAATACTATTGATGGTGATCAGGCAGTCTCATGGATCCTCAAACGATTGTCCTTTAGTTAGCCTTTTTTTTTATACAATTTATTTGGAACAAGAGCCACCCCACACATCAATCCATATCAAACCTTATCACCAAGAGCTGAACCTGAACAATCCCTCAGCTCGTTCGCTTTTAGCTGTAGATCTCCCTTACTCTCCTTTATTTTGTAATTTTGATATATTACGTTACATATATGTTCCACTCCGGTCCTATACAGGAATTATTTTTTGTGCGTAGAGCATAATTTAGTTTTTGTTTAAATTTTACGGTCAAGAATTAAAAATTATCTATGAATCTTTTTTCTTTAAATAAATAAATTTTTGGTTCGATTTAGAATGAAGATTAAAATGTTCCTATATTATATGGGATTAATTATTGTTTCTTTCATTAGTTTATATGATATTTTTTTTCAATTTTTATCGAGCCTTCTTTTATAAATTTTAAAATTATTGAAATCCAATCTATATATATAAAGGAAGATGTCCTGACTCACTCACTCACTCACTCACTCACTCACTCACTCACTCACTCACTCATCAACGCCCAGCCCAAACCCCTGAACCGAATTTTTACCAAAAGTATATGAAATAGGGGTAGAATTTTCCGGGGAGTGCCACTAAGAAGGGATTTTTAGAAATTCGAGCTCTAACGGGGTGAAAAGGAGTAAAACGTGTTTTCACGGATTTCTTAATATCGCCCAGGCCAAAGCCTTGAACCGAATTTTTATCAAAAGTATATGAAATAGGGGTAGAATTTTCCGGAGAGTGCTACTATGTGTATAGTTTTTTGTTAATAATTTTCTGGAAACCGATTTTTTTAATTTTTCCAATTTTTCAGTTCAAAGAATTAACTGAATTTTTATCAAAAGTATATAAAGAAAGAAAGAGAGAGAGGGAGAGGGAGAGGGAGGGAAATAGGGGTAGAAAACTTCCCCAAAAACAACTCCGAAAACCATGAAAGGGAGCAAGCGGCGAACTTCAAAAATACTTCAGACGATCCAGAACATTCCTCAAAAAACAAATCCAAAAAACAACCTGAGAAGATTGAGAAGAAAAAATCAAGAAAACTTCAAAATACAACAAAATAAATTTTATAAATATATACGATACACACTCTATGTATAACGTTTTAAAAAAGATTATATACTGTATATACTGTCGTTACCAATTTTCTGGAAACCGGTTTTTCTAATTTTTTTAATTTTTCGGGAAATAATTGATTGAATCTCAAAGAATTATAGACCAAACAGGGGTAGAAATTTCCGGGGAGTGCTATAAAGTGTATAATTTTTCGTTACCGATCTTTTTGGAAGCCGGTATCGAAATTTTTTCAATTTTTCGGGAATTAATTGACCGAATCTTAAAGAATTGTATATGAAGTAGGGGTAGAATTTTCTGGGGAGCGCCATGATGTGTACAGTTTTTGTTATTGATCTTTTCGGAAACCGGTTTTTTTAATTTTTCCAATTTTTCGGGAAATAATTGATTGAATCTCAAAGAATTATACATGAATTATACATGAATACTATAATTATAGCATTAAATGCTATGATCATAGCACTAAATGCTATGGACATAGTAATTTTACTATAAGACTATAGCATTTAAACTTGGGCGTCTTGATGGTCCGCAGTTGGTGCGGCAGCATAGTAAAATTTAATATAAAATTTTCTCCGTGTAAGAATTGACCAATCACAGTCTATTATTCTTTTTGCGGTCAAAGAATAATTAACTGTGATTGGCCAATTCTTACGACTTACGACCTACAACATCCATTGTAGACCGGGCATTAAGAAAAACGACAATTAATAAATGAAATTGGCAACTTATGAATTTATGAAGTTGTCTTTTCTATAGATTGAATTTAAAATCGCGCATAATTTCGTACTGTATAAAAGAAATAAAGGATTAAGAGATCGTGATATTAAGAGAAACGGGCTTATATTTTAATAGTATAATCGGATATATTGTCGCGAGGGAGGGAGGGAGGGAGGGAGGGAGGGAGGGAGAGAGAGGGAGAGAGAGGGAGAGAGAGGGGGAGAGAGAGAGAGAGAGAGAGAGAGAGAGAGAGAGAGAGAGAGAGAGAGAGAAAAGGTAAGGGTGTATTTTAAATTACCAATTACAGTCAATCTGTCTATCCTTTTTTGGCATTTGCCGTTTCTTTACTGGGATAAATTGTTTTTCTTATAGCAAAATTATGAATGTGTCAAACATTTTATATGTTATTTTACAATTTTGCAGTTTGCAATCGATTAAAGAAGCGAGAAAGAGAGAGAAGGAGAAAGAGAAAGAGAAGGAGTGTGTATATTATAAAGTATCTTTCACGTTTATTTCGTGTTCGCAGTTATTCAGGTAATAGTCTTTTTGTGTTACAGCATTATAAATTGTTATCTGCTTTATTTAAAGCAGTAAAATGCTGATATATTGAACAGGTCTTTTTGTGTTACAGCAGAAAATAGTTGGTATAGAAAAGTATATATACAAAAATATATATAGAGTGCTTTAACTGTAATTGTATGATTATAATTGTAAATTATTTTTAATTGTACAGTTTTATATCAACTATTTTTTGCTTTAATAAGACGACTGTTCAATATATCAACGAGTCTATCAACTATTCTTTGCTTTAATAAGACGACTGTTTAATATATCAACGAGTCAATGTTTAAAATATGTAGTTGATTAAATTAAAGCAAAATATATAATAATTTATGCTTTTATGATTTTAAATCATCAATCTAATTTTGTCAATCTGTCTATCCTTTTTGGCATTTTTTATTTCTTTGCTTTGATATATTGTTCCTCTTAATATATTTATGCTTGATTTTGCTTTAATTGTACAGTTTCATACTAACTATTCTTTGCTTTCATAAATATATTTCGCTAAATATATTTAGCGAAATATATTTGTCATACTATTCTCTAAAAAAAGGTGTAAATACAATTGAAATTGTAAAAACGATTTCATTCGATGTGAAACACTATCTGCCTTTCTATTACGGTAATATGTAAAAAAAAACCGCAAGCATGATCGGTGCGTGACTTTACATTTAAAGTCCCTATTTCATATGCATACATGTTATGAAACATGAATTATAAGTAATATAAGTGAAAATAGCCATTAATCTGTTGTTGATTAAAAACTGTTTGAAATTAAATAGTTAGATTTGTATATATGAAATGTTGAGATATTTACAACTTTTTCTTATTATAAGCAACAATGCCTAGAATCATAAAATAAAAACATGAAATTTTAATTTTACGTGTATCGCAAAATATTTTACAATACAATGATTCCAATTTGGTTCTCATATCATACTTGTTTATGTGCTCATTATCACACTCACATGCAGGTCTGCGATCTTTTTAATTTCAATCAATATATTACCATTAATTATACTTTATATATAAGTATACGTATATTATAGTTATTATTTCCCGCAACACAAAAAGTTTTAAGATATGCATTTACTTTTGAATGTTCTTTCGTAAGGTGTATTGTACAGATAAATGTAATTTTTTTCAATTATTTTCTGTTTTTACTAAGTCATTATTACTTTCTATAAGAAATATTTGCTCCTCTTTAAAGAATCATAAAGATCATAAATCGGACATTTATTATGCGAGATTTAATATTTGAAAAAGTTATGCAAGAATTGAGTTTTTTGTTAAAATTACCTCGTAAAATACATAAATTAAAGGATGATTTGAGGGAGAGAATTTTGCACATTGTATATATAATTTCTTATGTTTCGTTTATTGACAGAAATAAATTTGTTTCACGAAGAAAACCTATTTCATGCTCACCTTCCTGTACTCTTTTTGTACGAGAATGTATGAGATGAAAGGTTTGACGAATGGCACGATGTGAAAATTATTATTTTATAATAAATCTACAACAGTCTTTATTACGTTTTTCCATGTGACCTTTATATTGCATAGCAATGTACATGTTTTTATGTACGAATAAAAATAACAGTACAATCTGGAATTACACAATTCAGCGTTTAATTAGATTGTAATGTGTAACAAAAACATTGTTTTAACAAAAACAATTAATATCTAATTGTATATTTTTTTAACATACCTCGGTGAGAAGAACGTTTGCCGACTAGTTACGCAAAAACATGAATCATTGCAATTAACAGTATATTTAAATTTATTAAGATTATCCTGTAATATTGGTACACAGCTGGTAATTGTTAAAATATTTATATAGAATGTGCAAACCAATTTGTTCTTGAAATTTCTTGTTTAATTTTCTTAATTCCTCAAGCTCTCTGAATGAGCAATTGCAAACCAATTCATTTACATGTATTTTTACTATTGTCAATTACACTAATTAAATCATCTAAACGATGATAGATATAACAAAAAAATTTAATAGATTTGATAAGATTTACTTTTATTTAATAAATATAAAATTAAAATTTCTTTTTAATTTTAGGTTCTAAAACATTGTTTTTTAGATCAATAAAAAGTTTTGTAAGAGGAAAAATTTAGATCTATTTTGAACGTATAATATTTCAAAATTGTAAGACGAAATATATATAATGTATAAACAAAAGGATAACTCGAACTCTTAAGGCTATTCTACAATTGCGTAAGAGTAAGGAGTAAGAGTAAGAGTAAGAAATTGACCAATCACAGTGAGAATTTGAGGAGAATAATCGACTATGATTGGTCAATTTCTTACTCTTTCTCTTACTCCTTACCCTTACGCAATTGTAGAATAGCCTTTACCCCCGCTAGTTTAAATCCCACGACAGAGACGTTGTAATTTTTCTCTTTTCTACCAACTTATTGTATGTTCATTCGTCTACAAAAAGGTTGTCCAGTTTAGTATTTCGAAACGCATCCCATTTGGAAGTGGATGAACACTATGCACACAGCTTACATACACGTAAAGTTTAGTGCAATCAAAAAATATACAGCGCTAATGTTCACTGCAAATTCCTCCAATTATTTGTAAGCTTTTGTCACTATGACTAGCTTCAATTACATGGGGACTCTTCGAAAAGCTTTAGCTGTTTGATTTCGTCTTCAGTAAGAAGGTATTCGTCTTCTACATTTTCTACAGCTTTTTTAAGTTCTACCAAAGATTTCCTGTATTTGAATATGTATTTTTCAATCAGCTTTATTATATCGTCTGCCTCTTCTCTTAGTTCCAATATATGGTAAATTTTGTAAATTCTCGATTTCTTGAATTTAGTTCTTGATTTCTTGAATTCAGTATATCAATCAGAGACTTGAATTTCAGTTCGGTTCCGGTTATATATGGTTCAATAAAACTTCAAATAATTGTTCTAGTTTCAGTTTTGGTTTCTTGGTAAAGAAAACTGAATCCTTTAAAATTACGGTCTTTTTTGGTTATAGTTATTCACGCGGAGAGAGGTTTAAAATTTAAATACTATTTTCACGTAATTAGAAATTTTTACAACACATCTTTGCCATCGTGAAAAGTGTCATGAATATATTTATTTAGTTTCTTATGAGTAATGTTTTTATTAAATGTTTAACTCCACTTTACTTACAACATATTAGTGATTAAAAAAAAAAAAAAACTATGAGTATGAGCTCCATAAATATTCATTTCAAGTTTCAAATTTTTAATTTACTGAATTAATTGATATTGATGATTGAATAATTATTTTTTCTTTATTGCGCTCGAATCTAATGACTAGATATTGCACACTTTAAGTTTCAAAATAAAAACATTTTTTTATACGCGTAAAAAATCAATCGGACGAAGTTATTCATTATTTGGTTTGCTATCTATAGACAAGACATTGTTTTCAACCTCTAGATTAGAAGTAATAATTTAGCTGGAATTTTTCTTTGACTTGCTTTATCGTTTTCATTTATATCTCACTTGTCTGTATAACTAACAATAACGCAATCATCCTGCTTTATATTTTGAGCCGCAACCAATGATCGGCGAGAATGCGCGATACGCGACGGTAACGTGATACGCACGGTATAATGCCGGGTGCTCTGCATTGATAAATGACTTAGCAACAGCGAATTTCTTACAATATAATATGTAATACATCTAGGATTTTTTATTAGCATGTGCTTATTATGGCGACTGTCCAAGATTTCCAGAACTATGCACTCGTGGTAGAAACGTTTTAGAAAAAGCAGCATATTAGTTTTCCGCAAAGCTTATCTATTTACGTTCACTATTTTGATGCTTTTTGGTGTCCATACGGCAAAAATGCAACACTCTACTCATGTTATATTTTTTTACCTTTATTTAATTTATCTTAAATTCAATTTTTAAAAAATCTGTGATTTCGATTGATTTTATCTGGGTTTCTTTTATTAAAGATGCCTTTCGAAACGGGTAATGTCCTTATGGCTTTTTTTACTGTTAAATGTTCAGCCGACAGAAGACATTTAATCTTCAGGCCATTTTCATCAATGAGTTATATGCAAGTTGAATTTTATTTTATAGTATTGAAATAAATGTGGTATATATGCTCCTCTTCCGCAGCAGTCACGCAGTGCTTAATTGCTACGTGTGGAAGAATTAACAGCAATATTTCAAACTGTGGTTGCGAGTTTAACAGGAGAAGTACACAAGAATTTGGATTTTTACAATCAATAAATAATCCGTAAGGTTTTATATGTTTTTTGAGTTTTGTGGCTAACTCTTTCCTCTACTTTTTCTCGACCATGACCATATTTCATGGCTGTAGTATCAATGCACAGAGGATACAAAATATTTTTTACTGTTGCTGCGCAAGACGTTGTCCATTTTCCATTTTTGGATGTCTGTTTCAAATAATTTTGCCAAAGTTGCTCAAACACGTGATCTGAAAGATCTGGTTTTTGCGATTGGGGGTCTATTTTGATGCTTCTTGGTGTCTCTGTGGCAAAAATGCAATATTCGTTGCGTTATATAATTGACCTTGAATTTGATTTAAAAAATCGATGATTTTGATTTATTTTATTAAATTTATAATGGCGACATGTTCCTGATGATTCTCGCTTGAGTCTCTTTTGCTTTTCATCTGTTTTTCGAGGTTCTCTGGTTTTTACAACTTTTATTTGCCGTCGCTTCTCCAGTGTTTCGACAATAGGAGGAACTGTTTTACCCATACCTTCGTGCAGTTGTCTTTAGATTTTTTGAATTTCTTCGTCTATTATGTTCTCATTGCGAAGTAATGAACTTAGATGAAATCATGTTTCAATCAGTTTTATTATATTGTATGCTTCTTATCTTGGTTCCAATATGTGGTAAAAATTTTTAAATGTTTGATTTCTTGAATTTAGTTCTTGATCAAATCATTGATTAATGATCGCTTTTAAATTATTCTTTATTAATGTTACTCGTTCTGCGTTTTATATAGGATTCCGAGCTAGTTAATTTTTCGTTAATTTAGCTATTTTTAATGTGGTTTGTTAAAATTTTTGGTGGTATATTTTTATTTGGACCATAATTAAAGCCTTTTACCCGGTTATTTAATTCTGTTAAGCTAAAATATTTATAAACTTTTATAAATTTGTGTAATATTAAACCTAAATCATATTGACATACACCTTCGAGGACATCGTGCATGACATCAACAGCTAGATTTTTTGTGACGTGATATTATAATTGCTTATTCTGTGAAATATACATGACTGAGATATTCTTGTTTCTTTTTCATTATTTTGTAAATTAGCATAATAATTTGCTTCGGTTTTTAATAAGGCATTATTTTCGTAAAAAACATTCTGCATATTTTTCTTATCCAAAGAACAAAACCTACAAAATCGTGATACATTAAAGCTTTCAGTGAAGCCAAGAAACGAATGTAACCCCAGATTATCACCTAAAATTAATGACAATTTAAAATAAACGCATTTGTTCTCGCCATTGTGACTCATTATTATTCCATTATTTTCTAAATATTGTAATTTATCAATAATTTTTGAAAAAATTGTACTACTGCTAAAAACTTTTCTATCTAAAGTGTTGAATAAAATAAAAAGAAAGATATTATTTATTTTCGACATCAGCCTTGGTGGTAAACATGGTATGGACAGATATGCGGCACAGCATTTAGAAATACCTTTATGACTTTCAAGTGGGTTATTAGTTTCATAGTCATCGAAGTACAAAAACAATGGAAAAACAGTCTTATTTTCAAATTGGACACTCATCTTTTCAAAGTTTTTCTTGAATAAAATTGGAAAAAATATAATTATTTTCTTGAAGAGTATTGATGTAATTTAAAGTTTCATAAAAAATACCAGGTATGTATGCGAATGGTCAAAGGAGTCGCGGGTAGGACGGAATTCCGTTTCAATAAATGTTCAAGTCTTATATAGAAAAAAAATTGGAACAGTATAATATGTACAGTATTTACAAATATGTATGTACAGAGTCTCTATGCCGCGAGCCACGGACAGACGGTTTCGCGAACGACGGCTCTCTCCGCGCGTAAAGTAAGCACACAATAATCGCTAGCAACGAATTAACGAGAGGCTTTAGATACGCGTTCTTTGGAAAACTTCCGTCGATTGCGAACTCGCGCGCGGAGGTCCGGGGTTTTATTCCCGCGAGTACAGAATTTTCTCGAATCCTCCGGACCCCCGGTAACGAGCCGACAATTCTGTTGAGCCAATCAGCGGTCGACATCTCGAGAAATTCGTTTGACGAATATTACGCTGAACTCGAGGTCGGCCGCCGATCAGCTGTTTTCAAATATCGCTCGCTCGCTTTGTCCCGGGGTATGCCTCGCGCACCGAGTCCCCGAGACAAAAGGAGCGAGTCTGTACAGTCAACAATGCTGTTTTTCTGCCCTTCACGTTTACCGAGAAATACACGAGTATTTCGGCGAACGAATTTATCCTTAACATAGAATTTAACCGATTTTCCCCGAAAGGCAGAATTTAACTGAAATTGTATAAAGGAATGATTTTCTTAGATTCGCGGTATTAATTCGCCGACGCTGGTTTTTGTTCGATCGCGAACATTCCGCCCGCCTCGTATGGTGCAGCCAACGAATGAATCGGCGTTACGTCGCACGCGTCTGCTGTGTTACTGCTGCAAGCCATGCGCCGAAAGCGTGCACGCGTATGACAAAACGCGAGGGAGCGCACGTACGTCTCGCTACGCAGGCGAGAGGATAATATGATGGGCATTATATGCTCGAACCATGGAAGGAACTTTATTTAATTTTTTTTTTTTTTTGGAGGCTTGCTCTTCGAAGTCGACGAGCTTGCATTGGATAAAATATGAAAGACAATTATAAAGAAATTTTTGAGCAATAAGCGATTACAATTTAAGATGTACCGGGAAAGTGTACTTATCGGGCGGCATCCTCAGGCGCGGCGCTCACGGGGAGGAGGACGAGTTTACTCACGGGCCGGGTGAAACGCGAAGTAGCCGTGCGAACGGAGACCACTCGAACGTGGCCGTCTCCCCCGGGATGCAGCTCCTCGATTCTCGCGAGAGGCCATTTCGTTGGTGGCGTCGTTTCGCTCCTCAGGAGGCACAAACGGCCGACTTGAATATTTTCGCTAGCTTTAAACCACTTTGGCCGGTGTGCCAGCGTGTGGAGATATTCTTTTGACCACCGGTCCCAGAATTGGTCCCTGATACTTTGCAGTAGCTGCCACCGGGAGAGACGGCTCGTCGACTCCTCGGCTAGGGACGGTTCTGGTACGGCGTTGAGTGCTGAGCCGATGAGGAAGTGGCCTGGCGTCAGCGCGGTGAAGTCCTCCGGGTCATCCGATAGGGCCTGGAGCGGGCGTGAGTTCAGGCACGCTTCGATCTGGGCGAGAACGGTGGCCATCTCCTCGTATGTCAATTTCGCGTCGCCTATGACCCGTCTCAAGTGCAACTTCATTGATTTTACGGCCGCCTCCCAGATTCCGCCGAAGTTTGGCGCGGCCGGGGGATTGAAATGCCACTGTATTCTTTCTTCGGCTAGGCGTTCGGCTATGCGTCGGCCTTCCCGGTCGCTCGCGGAGAAGAGGGCTCTTAGCTGAGCGTCGGCTCCAACGAAATTCGTCCCGCAGTCGCTATAAAGCGCGCGACACAGACCTCGGCGGGCGACGAATCGGCGTAGGGCGGCCAAGAAAGCGTCAGCGGAGTAGTCCGATGCCACATCTAAATGAACGGCTCTGGAACTTAAGCAAATAAAAACAGTAATAAAGGCTTTGGCTGCGCGTTGTCCTCGGCCTTTGGACGTACGCAGCCAAACTGGACCGGCATAGTCGATGCCCGTGTTGAGAAACGGGCGAGTCGGTGTCACCCTGGACGGCGGCAGGTCTCCCATGAGCGGTTGCGGTGACGCCGCCCGCCATCGCAGGCAAGTTATACAGCGGTGGATGCAGCGCTTGACAAGGGATCGGCCTCGTGGTATCCAGAATTCCTGCCGGATGGAACCCAGCGTCATTTGCACACCCCCGTGCAGCGTCCGTCGGTGGTGGGCTTCAATGACGAGCCGTGTAAAATGGGATTCGCTCGGCAGGATCACTGGGTGCTTTGCGTCGGGAGTTAGAAGAGCGTGTCGGAGTCGTCCACCGACTCGCAGGACACCTTGCTCATCTCGAAGCGGATTTAATTTGGCGATGCCGCAGCGCGCCGGCAGCTGCTCGCCCTTTGAGATTGCTCTCAGCTCCTCGCTAAAGGCCGCTTCCTGCACCACTCGGATCCAGCAATGTCGCGCTTCGTCGAGCTCGGAAGACCGGAGTCCGAACGGGACTTCGCGGTCGACCTGAGAGTCGCCGACGGTCCTCCGCCGGGCCAATCGCCTTAGCCAGCGGCGACACCAGGCTGTCCGCCGCAACAGTCGTGATAGAGATGAACATCCCGTCAATTCCGGTGGCTCCTCGATCTTCTCCGTGGCAGTGGCTGCAACGTGCACATTAGTCCGCCGGTCCGGCAGATCCGCAGGCAGCTCGGTCACTTGAATGGCAGTCCAGGGGGCGGACTCGGTTTTGAGCCACGGGGGCCCTTGCCACCAGAGCGGGTGGCTCACTAGCTCCTCCGGGGATATGCCGCGCGACGCGCAATCGGCGGGGTTCTCTCTCCCGGGGACGTGGTGCCAGATTGCGTCCGGCAGCGTCCTCTGGATTTCGCTCACTCGATTGGCCACATAGGTTTTCCAAACCGACGGATGGCCGCGGATCCAGCCTAGCACCACCTTGGCGTCTGACCACAGATGCAACGGGACATCCCTCGCCTCGAGGACTCGTTGCGCGTGTGCCGCGCGTCTCACCAGCAGGGCGGCGGCACTCAGCTCCAGGCGAGCCAACGTCACTTGCTTCAGCGGGGCAACCTTCGTTCTCGCCTCGATTAACCGCACTTCCACCTGTCCGTTTTTATGCACGACGCGCAAATAAATCACGGCGGCATAAGCTCGCTCCGAGGCGTCGGCGAAGCCATGGAGCTCTAGCTGGCAGTCCTCGTCGCCGCTCGTCAGCCAGCGTGGAACGCGGATGGTTTCCAGGGCGGGCAGGCCATCTTGGAACGCCCTCCAGTTTTGCACCTCCTCTTCAGGGAGCGGTTCGTCCCAATCAATCCCCAACAGCCACGTGGACTGGAAGAGGATCTTCGCGCGTACCGTAGCCGGGGCGAGCCACCCCAGCGGATCGAACAGTCTCGCTGTCAGCGAGAGGACAGTTCGTTTGGTGAACGTTTCCGTTCGGATCAACTGCGTCGTATATGAGAATTGATCGTCATGCGGGTGCCACCGCAGGCCCAAGGTCAGATGACTTTCGCCCGGTTGCCATCCTCGCGGCTCCTTTAGAAGTCGATCCTCCACCGGCACGTCCTCCAGGAGAGCCGCGTCATTGGCTGACCACTTTTTCAGCGGGAAGCCGCCCGCCGTGCAGATCTGCTCCAGCTGTCTCCTCTTCTCCAACGCGGCGGCTAGAGTTTTCGCCCCGGAGATCACGTCGTCCATGTAGGTGTCCTCCTCTAAGACGCTGGCTCCCTCCGGAAATCGATGCTTCTCATCCTCGGCGAGCCGGAGCATCGTACGAATCGCCTGATATGGAGAACAGGCCAAGCCGTACGTAACGGTAGTGAGCCAATACTCCAGTATCGGCTCTCTAGGGTCAAACCGCCAGAGAATCCTCAGCAGGTCCACATCCTCCTGATGGACGTCAATCTGCCGATACATCTTCTCGATGTCGGTAGCAAAGACGAAACGGTGGCGGCGCCATCGCAGGAGGATGTCCGTCAGCGCCGGCAGCAGGTTGGGCCCGACCATTAGGCGCTGGTTTAACGCGTCTCCGGATGGCACGGTAGCCGAGCCGTTAAAGACCACTCTCAGCTTGGTCGTAGAACTCGTTGCTCGCAGGACGCCGTGATGCGGCAAGTAGCACACGCGAGTCCCGATTGAGTCGGCGGCGGGAATCTGTTTCATATGCCCCAGCTCGGCATATTGTTTCATAAAGTCCACGTACGCGGCATGAAGGGCGGCATCCCGCGCGAACCGGCCCTCCATACTTCGCAGCACTCGTTCGGCCACGCGGCGCGTCCCGGAAAGGTCCGGTAGCGGCGAGACGAGAGGAAGGCGCACGACGTAGCGTCCATCGGGCCGTCGCGAATGCGTCCGGACGAAATGTTCCTCGCACTCCACGTCCTCTTTCGAGAGAGCCACTGCGTTCGGCGGAGCCTCCTCCTGCTCCCAAAACCGGCGCACCACGTTCACCAGATCCTCCTCGATCCGGCATTGGTGCGTGTACACGACGTGCCCGGAAACTGAGTCGTCGATCACTCCCGAGAGGATCCATCCTAACGCCGTGTTCTGCGCGACCGGTTCGCGCGGCCTTCCCTTTCGGAGTCCCTCACAAAGAATCGACGCGTAAATGTCGGCACCGAGAAGCACTTCGATCGGATCTGACGAACAGTACTCCGGGTCAGCCAATTCGAGTCCGCGAAGGTGCGGCCAGGTAGTCGCGCCGGCCTCGATACCGCCGGTATATACCGTGAGCCGCGGAAGCACGAGCGCGGATACCGTGAACGAATGTCCTGCGTTCCTCGAAGACAGAGTTATCGAAACTCGGCCCCGGGCTATGCCCGATTTCTGCCCGCCGACTCCGAAGACGGAGACCGCGACCGGGGAGCGCGGCAGTCTCAGCTGTTGCGCGAGACGCTCCGAGATCATAGATGATTCCGAGCCTTGGTCTATCAAGGCCCGCACGGAGTGCCAGCTACCGTGGCGATCGGCTACGCGGACGCGAGCGGTGGCAAGAAGCACCGCCACCGGTTTTACGGGCAATTCACTCGCTACGTGCGACGTTTTCGCGGTCACGAGTTCGCGGCACGCGTCGTGGAGAGACGAATGATGCCGGGCCCCGCACGCGTAACAGTTTTTCTTCACTGCACAGTCATTTAATTTGTGCTTCCCGAGGCAATTCACGCACAACCCATTATCGTCGACGTATTGCTTCCGCTCGACGGCCGTCTTCTTCTTGAAGTCGTCACAGAACATAAGAATATGCTCTTTCTGGCAGAGAGAACAGCGGCCACGCTTGGTTTCATTCTTGTTCTCTTGCTTTCGGGCCAGATGACTTCGCGTTGATTTCTGCGTTCCGTCGCTCGACTTGGGCGTACTATCGGCTTTCGCGGGAAGCATTGACTCTAACGTATGCAACCGGCGGTCGAGGAATTGTTCGAGCAATTCATACGACGGAGGCTCGCTCGCGGCACTTATGGAATTCTCCCACTCGCGACGCGATCGAGGATCTAGGAGTTCGACGACGAGGTAGACGAATAGATCCTCGCTGCGCCCGATAGCCCGACCGATGCTGTCTAAGGAACTGACCGTGGCTTTTATGCCATGGAAGATTTTTCGCAACTCTACGGCCGACTCGCTCTTCATCTTCGGTAAGGCGAGAAAGTTCGCGAGGTATGCGCGCACTAGTAGTCGTTTATTGTCATAATACGCGCTCAAAGTTTCCCACGCGCGCTCGTAATTATCGCCCGTCGTAGGCACATTGCGAATAAGAAGCTGAGCCTCACCTTTTAGACAGGACTTCAGATAATGAAGTTTTTCCACCGGTGACGCATCCGAGTCCTTCCCGACGATGGACCGGAACAAGTCGCGGAACGAGGGCCAATCTTCGTATTTGCCGGAGAATTCCTGCAGCTTGATACGAGGCAGAGTGGTGCGCGGCGACTTCTCCGGTGGGCTGGGTCCAGCGGTTTCAGCGGCGGTCTGCTCCTTGGCCTTTAGGATCCGGATGGCGTCCAAAAACGCTCCTTTCTGCAGCACGAAAGCTTCCTCGGCTGCCGTCGGCAAGTCTTGCTTGCAATAGTCGAGTTTATCGAGAGCTTCCGACGATTTCAATATCAATTGTTCGTGTTGCGCCTCGAACTTCGCCCAGTTCGCTTCCAGAGCTTGGAGGCGCGCTTCGGCCAACCCCAACGTAATCTTCGTCGGCCCTGACTTCTTAAAGTTATCGTACGCGCGCGAAATGCGGCCGTACAGCTCGGTTTGGAGGCGAACAATTCCCTCTACGTCGAGACTCATGTCTTCTACCGGGCGGTCACTCGAAGCACGAGAAGCTCACCAGGATCCCCACTCACACACTTCGCGAATACCGGTCAAGCAGATCCGGCTCGAAGGACCATTAAATGTATGCGAATGGTCAAAGGAGTCGCGGGTAGGACGGAATTCCGTTTCAATAAATGTTCAAGTCTTATATAGAAAAAAAATTGGAACAGTATAATATGTACAGTATTTACAAATATGTATGTACAGAGTCTCTATGCCGCGAGCCACGGACAGACGGTTTCGCGAACGACGGCTCTCTCCGCGCGTAAAGTAAGCACACGATAATCGCTAGCAACGAATTAACGAGAGGCTTTAGATACGCGTTCTTTGGAAAACTTCCGTCGATTGCGAACTCGCGCGCGGAGGTCCGGGGTTTTATTCCCGCGAGTACAGAATTTTCTCGAATCCTCCGGACCCCCGGTAACGAGCCGACAATTCTGTTGAGCCAATCAGCGGTCGACATCTCGAGAAATTCGTTTGACGAATATTACGCTGAACTCGAGGTCGGCCGCCGATCAGCTGTTTTCAAATATCGCTCGCTCGCTTTGTCCCGGGGTATGCCTCGCGCACCGAGTCCCCGAGACAAAAGGAGCGAGTCTGTACAGTCAACAATGCTGTTTTTCTGCCCTTCACGTTTACCGAGAAATACACGAGTATTTCGGCGAACGAATTTATCCTTAACATAGAATTTAACCGATTTTCCCCGAAAGGCAGAATTTAACTGAAATTGTATAAAGGAATGATTTTCTTAGATTCGCGGTATTAATTCGCCGACGCTGGTTTTTGTTCGATCGCGAACAAGGTATTTCAAAAAATTTTTGAAAAACAAATCGAATGGGTATAAATTTAGCTTTTACTGGTATTGGTTTTGCTATTTGAATTCCATTTTTAGCTACAAAGTCATTTTTTTCACCTAAAAAATATTCTTCAGGTGCAATGTATGTTCCAAGCTGTTGAAATATTTGTAAATTTCCATTCTGTATTAATAACAAAAAATGGGCATTTTTGCTTTTCAAAAATTTCTTCAATGTTTTTAATATTTTTTCCATCAAAAGTACCTCATTTATCACGTCACACTTAAGATCATCAATAACAACTTTAAATAGTTTAGCAGTATCATTGAAAATACTTTCAGCCCTGGAACGTGGAACGTCCAGATAATTTTGCAGCGAAATTTATATGTCTGTCAACATTATTGCTATTAAGATAGTTTTTACTGAAGTAAATTATAGAACTATTAGTGTTATAGTTCTTACTGAAGTCAATTATAGAACTATTAGTGTTATAGTTTTTATTGAAGTCAATTATAGAACTATTAGTGTTATTCGTATCATCAAAAATAAAATTCTTTAATACATTTTGATATGAGTAATCATTGATTACTCGGTACTACTTGACAAACTTGGCATTGATACATTTGTTTTAAAAAATACAATCTTTCGCTAGTGATGAATAATATAAACTCTTTATTAGTCGGCCTGACTGGCAATAATTAAATAATTATAACGACGTTTCGACCTCTATTTTGGGTCCTTATCAAATTACGATGGATCAATGTGCGTCAAAAGTCATAAAAATACAAGTCATCGTTAAACTTTAACGGGGCGGTTGATAAACCAAAATGTAAACTTCGTGAGGCATGACTGTCACGTGTAGCACCCGACGTGTAGCGACCGTGAGTCGTTTGTCGGGCGCTACACGTGACGGTCATGCCTCACGAAGTTTACATTTTGGTTTATCAACCGCCCCGTTAAAGTTTAACGATGACTTGTATTTTTATGACTTTTGACGCACATTGATCCATCATAACTTGATAAGGACCCAAAATAGAGGTCGAAACGTCGTTATAATTATTTAATTATTGCCAGTCAGGCCGACTAATAAAGAGTTTACATTTGTTTTAATATTGATGTTTTTGCTCTTTTTACGTAGATTCTGTTTTAGATTTTCAGTATGTTTTGATTTTTAGCATACGTAACGTTTACTATAGAAAATGCGTGCATATGCGCGTCACGGAACGTGGCCGTGGATGCCCGCATCGTACGAGTACCCGAATTATCCGGGTACCCGTAGAACCTTTTCAAATTTGTATACAACCGCCCGGGTATCGGACGAGCGGACGGGTACCCGAATACCCGGGTATTCCGAGCTCTAATAAAAATACACATAAATTACATCATACAACATAATTATGCAATCAAAGCATTTATTTACAGTAAGGAAAACTTCTGAACATGTCCGAACACGATCGAGTACGCCAACTGACTCCTCGTCCGCCGCCGACGACTCGCGGAACTGTCTATCGCGCGCCAACGCCGCACGCCGCGCGCCGCCGCGGCCGTGCGCGCGTCAAGTCAAGCTTCCTTTTTTGTACTTGTTTCTCTGGTTTTTTTTCTTACTCCCTTTTTTTTGCCTCTTTTATCGGAAGCGTCAGACTCCCGGGAGTCCCGGGATCACTCGAACCGCCGGGGATAATTAGCAGATGTAAACGAGAGTCGCAAACGGATGCGTGCATGACGCTCGAGGAATTGACGCACTTCAGACAACCGTTCTTTACCACTTTTTTGTTTATTCGAGTTGATGTAACGTAACTAGACACACGACACACGACGAATAACGACGATAAGACCCGAACGACGACAATAGTCGATAAACATCGGACACAGCCGATAAATTGCCATGCTGCATGTTGAAATTACCATGCTGCATGTTGAAATTATTATGAGCGACTAAGCCAGAGTGAAAATATTCTGCTACATTGTAAAATTTATACAAAAATATTTTATATGTTTATCACTACTTGGCATTTATCTTATTTAACATATTAAGTAATCATAAATTTTTAAGATTTTTTACAATTATGGAAATTTTACTATATATTTTAATAAAATTAACCAAACATATTTTATATTTTATTGTCATGATAGATATTAATATTTTTTATGTGGTAGATATTAATCAGAGTAAACTCTTATAAAATTCTTTGAAATACCATATTGTCCCACGATTTCCATGATTTTCAGGGTAAATTCTGAGAGAAAATTCTTTCCGTGTGGTTACTGATTCTCGAGTCTCTAACAAATTTTTCAATTTGAATGACTTAGAAATGTATACATTTGTCATTCAAATATATAAATATTTTTATCACTGTATTATTGCATTACGATTTATATGTAATTTCAATCGAAATTCCGTCGTTTTATGTCATAACGTAGACACAAGTGACGTTAAAGTGGCAGTTGTTTCGTTCTCTCGGTGGTAAGGATGTAAGTATACTTACACACATCAAGCAGATACCAATGACGACGAGTCCTATCAGGGAAGTTAGCCATCTGTAACAAGCGCATATCGAGATAAAAACGTTAGGCCGTCTTGCAAAAGATATCTTCGCCCGAACAGAGACTCGAACTCTGGACCCTCAGATTAAAAGTCAGTCTGACGCTCTGAGCTATCCGGGCGACATATAGCTCGAAATTTGGCAATTTCGCCATTATTAGAATATTTTTATATTTGAGGCAAGATACCCGGCCGGACTGACCTGCCCATTTTGTACGTGAGCGGCCCGAAAAGATTCGCCCTGATCAAGTAACTGATGCTCGCCGGATCATCCAGATAGGTAGGTTCGGTTCCAGCATAGCGATATCCATATTTGCGAACGTTATCGCGCCTGGAATACCGGTAACCCTTATGTCTTTTACTTGAAGTGCGAAACGTGGTATTTTATAACTAGGTAGATTTCCCGTACCAGCTGCTAAAATGATGTAAGGATCGGTGATAAGGGACTTCAACGACGGTGATTCCGCTTCCGTGTACACAACCGACGGTTGAAGCATCAAAAGCTGCAATACTTGAAATTTTTTTAAAAAATTATTAATTATTATGAGACATGAGCATTAAGAGAAATTTTTATTTTTGAATGCGATAATATAAGATTATAAGCGAATGTGAGGTATAATACTACGCATATCAGAAAATATTTTTAAACTGTAAATCAACATATAAATTAAGCATAATTTGTCAATTACGCGTGATAAGTGTTTTTTATTACACATTTATACTCACGTCCATCGTCAAGGGCTAACGCGGAAAGGACTAAAAACGGGGCGGATTTTTCTACAAATTCGTACATTATTTCGCTGAATGGAGGGCCAATAAGGACGCCAAAAGCCAGACCGCGATATCCATCGCGTTACCGCGTTCTTTGTCGTCCTGATATCCGGTAACATACCCATACCTGTCGGAGAATTGTATATGAGAAAATATTACAATCACGTACTGCGTCATTGGAGAAAGAGCTCTTACTAGTCGGAAAGCTGACGACACTTTTGGCCAAGTGATTTTGTAAAATACGTACTTGTCCGTGTCAAGTTTCTCCATGATAAATTTATCAGTTTCTTTACTGAAGGCTTTCGGAAGAATTTCTGATTTTTGTTACACAGATTCTTAAACGTTGACTTAAATTTCTTAAATAAGCCCTTCTTGTGAGTGGATCCACTCGGTGGACCATGACATGTTAGTATTAGTCGATATCTCAATATTATTCAATTCATTTCAATCTTTATTTCTCTTCCCTTCCGGGATTGGAAAGGCTAATAACCAAACCGAATCATTCAGAATGTAGGTAAACATTTTCTGCATGTCACTTAACGTCCCATCTTAATCTATTTTGCCGAATTTATTTAAAGTTGTTGTCAAACATTTAAGGTGTGCGAGTGAGTTTCGCCATTGTGATGCTAACTTTAAAGCATCGCTCAATTTGTCGATTTGGATTTTCCCACTTTTAAGTTTTTCCCGAAAGTCTCTCCATTGTTGAATCTCTTCCTCCGTTAAAAAGTTACTTCCTTTTTCTACCATTTCATCTAACTGAATCAGCGAAGTAATTTTCTTATCCTTGTTATTTAAAATTTTTAGTCGAATAAATATTTTGACACTCTGGGCTAAAATTTGATGGATACGATCCTTTTTCTTATTCATCTTTTCCAAATTTTCCTTTTCTTTAATCGTTTTTTGTATGATTTCATCCTTTTTTTTAAATTATTAATTCCATATTGCGTATTCTTTCAAGCAGTCTCCTGCTGTGCAGCATCCTCATGAGAACAACTGCCTTCCACATCGTAACGACGGCCGATGGACAATAGCTCGAAGCCGCCAAAGTGTTAATCACGACTCCGATTGTGCACTTCTTAAGAAAACTGCGAAGTCGTGTCCCGTTTTGTTGCTACCTCGGCACTTTTTACATTACGTACAGTACAGCAACGAGATTAAAGCACGTTTAGGAAATAAAATCTCTTTGCGCTTTTCTCTTATTGCACAGGCAAAGCGAATTTATGAGCAAAGTGAGCAATCTCGTCGAAAGACACTGCGACGTTGATAAGGCGAAATTGTACGATTGAGTCGATATCTTAATATTATTATCAAGTTCATTATTTATATCAAGAGACACGGTAGTGAGACCAAGTAGGTGGGGAGTGACTCAGATAGTGAGGCAAAATGGCGAACCTAGGGGTAAGCCAATCAAATTAGGCCGCGGTCCGATGCATGTTCAAAGCACTATTGACGTTATTCTATCCTTGTTTATGCCTAATGAATGATAAAGATAGAATGATGCCAATAGCGCTCTGAATGTGAATCGGACCGCGGCCTTAGGCAGGTCAAAACCATATATATAATCCAAATAGCTGTGCAATCGCGGTAAAAAATTTTTCATATAAAAGTATGTATAATTATATAGAATTATATAGAATTATATATAATTATATAAAATTATATATCAAATATGTCTATATATTATATAATTTTATATAATTCTATATAATTCTATATAATTATACATAATTTTATATGAAAAACTTTTTACCGGGAACGATGTTGCACAGTTTTTTACTTTATGCAAAATTACTATTCCCGGATTACTATTGATGTATTATCATTTCGAAGAATCACCAAACGAGAATGTTTGCCATTAGTATTTGAGACACAAAGGAGCTAACATCGACCATGAGAGTGCGAAACATCGGACCACGACTTAATTCTGTAATTGTAAGTCCTTACGGAGATTAATTTAAACAACCACACAAGCTTCCTCCCGCCATTGAATTTCAGAACGTATCATAAACTTGACCGCTGATTGACTTAAGATTTAACGCTTTTAACAACTAACTTGGTTCGTTTTCGCCATCCAACGAAGAATAAATATAAATCATGGATTTACCTTTGACTGCAGACTTGCGCATTGACTCTATAGATATTCATATATATATAATTTTACATTTCACAATAGACTCTAAAGATATTTATATATACACAATTTTACATTTTAATAGTCGAACGATCTCATGTAAGATGTGACTCCGGATGGCTTTGTCATTTACCATCGAGAAAAATCCTGGCTCGTACTTTTTGACTGTTTTACTTCTTTGATTATTATTTTTTTGATTATTTGATACTTTTGATTATTGCGCGACTCCATGTAATTATTCGAATTTATCGGCTGAAGAAGACACTGTGTGTTCGAAACGATCCAAATGATCTCGCGGCGTGAGACGGTGTTTCGCTGACACAATCCGAAAAAAACCCCCCTCACTTCCGCGAAACGAAACGAAACTCGAGAAACGTCCAAAAGAAAAGGATTGAGCGCCTTGTCGGCGGGCGAAGAATTACGAAAGGACATAAACACGTAGTGTCTCCTCCCTCGCGAACGCGACTCGACTGTGGAACGTGGATGATGGACTGTGGCGAATCGAGCACCTTTGTTATTTAACCTTGGGGTTGATTGTGTATCTTGAAATGAGGTGAAAATTACAAAAATGACGAAATCTAGTAAAATCTGTTTATTTTTGTAATTTTTACCTTGTTTCAACCCGTTTCAAAAAATGTTTATATACAATTTTATGTAATTATATCATATTAATATATAATCATATATATAATAAGATCTGTTTATGTATTCATTTATATGCAATTATATCAAAATATTTATAACTCCATATCAAATTATGCAACATTGTATTACAATTCTTCACATTATATTACAAATCATTTCACTTTTGATTCTACATATATTTACCACAAAAATGGACCCATTAAAGATTTGATCTAATTGTATCCAAAAACATATAATTATATCTAATCATTTATATATATATATATATATATATATATATATATATATATATCGATATATATATATATATATATATATATATATATATATATATATATGAAGTATGCATAGTTCGATCTAATTACATATAATTATATACAATTTTATCTATTTATATATAATTAGATCAGGTAAAAATCCACGTATAATTATATCTACAAAGTTATATGTATAATTAGATAAAATTGTACAATATATAAACATTTTTTCCCGGGAAGATACACAATCGACCCCCTTAACTTATTTTAACATTCTTAAACTCATCAGAAAGGATGTTTCAAAGACGAGATTTTATTGGCTGGATACTACAGCGATAGAGTTATATGAATCCGAGTATACTCGTTTCGGTAACGATGTCGGTACCGCATTTTGTATCGATACGATATCGTTAGCCTAAGTTACAGAATAGCTTTATCGTTACAGTGTCGTTTGCGCAAGCGACAATCGTCGCTACACAACGATAGCGACATCGTCGTTAAAAAGTTAGAGAATAGCCATACAGGGAGCTTTTCTCGGAATTCAAACGCTCGAGGATTACCCCATTATTTGGGCCAATCGCGTGTTTTCGTTATCGCTCGCGTAATTTCGGCAAGTACGCCGCGCTCTGCGCCCGGCCGCGCGAAGGAATGTAAGGGGTGGGGGACAGTTCCCATCAGGACACCGCGCGATACGGCCGCAACGTCGCGACGCGGCGTAGATCCTTTCCGACTTTCGATCAGCTTCGATCGTAATCGTATTTGGTCGCGAGCGAGCGTGATGTGTGTAACGATATCGTATTCGTCTCTAAGTATTGAACGAAGGTACGAAGGGGACACGGTGTTCGCGAGTACGTTCGACGATCTCGCAATCAGAGTAGCCGACATGGCCGCTTATCGCGAAAAATGCGGGTTAATCGTCGTTCAGCATGGTGTACGCAACGCTTGCGGAGTCTGCGTTTTCTCGTCGCCGTGTCTCGCGCATGACGGTGGAATCCCTGGAATATCGACCCGCGATCGAGGCCAGCGTTCGAGACAATTTTACATCGAAGTACACATCGGAGGCATCCGTGTATTGTGCCTCGCCTCTCCTGTAAGTACGCAACGCTTCATATTCGTTTGCCGCGAGTAATTGCGCTCGTGAATGCGATCGCCATGTCAATGTCGTCCCGTCGAGAAGCTCACGCGGTTTCCGTCGCGAGCGCGATACGCCTGCCATGTTTCCCGTCACGTGTCGGTGCCGTTTTCCTGGAATTTTTTCGAGTGACGGGACAAATATTATTTATACGCGAGCGTTACTTCTATAGTAACTTATGATAATTTTTCCGCGTAAACGGGGATTTGTAGTAACTTAAACGATAATTCGATTCCACGTAAATGAGTGAATTATCGTAAGTTGCTACAGAAGTAACGCTCGCGTAAACGTAATGGTGAGTCTGATATGGACGAATTACGATCGGTCGCGATTATTATTATCGCTTTCTTTCTATTATTGCTATCAAAACGTGTTTTGATACTTCAGAGGAGAAAGTCGTACTAGATTCGAAGTTAACACATTTTTTCTATTTCGATTTTTTAATATAAGAAATGTGGAACTCGTCTTAATTTTTATCATGTTTTGATATGTACTATGAAAAGTGCTATTAGAACTCTCAGTATTTTTTGAAATTATTATCGTAGAATGTCGAGCCAATTTTACAGATCCGAGAAATCTATCGCAGTTCGCATATATATCACACGCGAAACTGCCCTCGACATCATTCAAGAAAGCGATAATAATAATCGCGACCGATCGTAATTCGTCCATATCAGACTCACCATTACGTTTACGGCGTTGAATATTATATTTGACGAGAGATACCGATAGTTTTAATCGAATTCCACACATGTATACAATTTCAAATCGATATTCCATCAATTAATAATTTTTGAACAATTTTTATCCGCGCCCAGCGCGACGTTTCGCGAGAAGTGTCGCGCTAATGATTTTCCGCGGTTCTAATAATTATTTTCGACAGTTCTATAAGAGAGTTCAGTGTTTTGTAATTATTAATTTTAAGAAAAGTTCTGATGATTAACGATTTTTTGAACAATTTTTTAACAGTTACGTCGAGCACGACACTTGGTCAAAATATGTCGTGCTGGACGTTAAACTGTTAAAAATCGTTAATCGAGCGATTTGCTATTGTGCATTTTTTATAATTTTTGTCATCTCTAATTTGTGTGAGTAGACCAGTTCACTTTCTGTGCAGTCGAAAATTATATTATTATTTTGCTGTTGATTTACTCTTTGTTTTTAAGGATGTTTTACATAGTTAGGCAAAATGTAACGAAGTTGATGAAAATTTAATATCATATTCTGTTTACTCTTTTAAAGTTCAGGGCCAAATTTCAAATCGATTCACAATTTAGATAAAAAGTTATCAATTCTTGAAAATCCGTTTTACAAAGGGTTTTACAAAGAAAAGTGTAAACATTAAAAAATGCAACCAATATAATATTTTACACACAAGCAGATCATCAACAAACAAAAATATAGCAACAAAATTTGAAATGATTTACAACAATTTTTTTTGAAAATTTTTTTTTGAAAAAAAAAAAATAGTAACAGTTATTTAAATTTACTAAATCTACGTCTTTTACATTCTATTAGATGTTCCGTAACTATTTATATACATTTTTTTGTCTTTGGATCCCTAAAGAATTAATATCAGAGTTTTTAATATTTCCTGCATACTTTTGGTTGGGACTGTGGGTATAAAACATCCTTAAGCTTAGTTCTAAACTTATTTTGAACATATTTTTATTTTAATATGGTGCTCTTCGGAAAATTATTAGTTTCAAAAATACTTCGGTTAAGGACTATAGTCTACTCATAGGTATATATTAGTTCAACTTGTTCGCGTCATCACGTTAGTGATAGTGAACATACAGCAAGATTTTAAGACAGTGACCATTCAGAATAATATTGACTACGATTACACGGCGGCTTATAATCTGATGGTTTAATAACTATATACTATCCAATCCAAAATTTTTCTTTCTTTTATTATAATGATTATTTAAATGTGAGTCTGTTTTGATATTATAAACATTTAAATCAATTTCTTTTAATATATACATATTAGAAGTTGTAGTATTAAAAGTAGAAGTTTAAGTATTAAAAAAGGCATATTTAAATAATCATTATATGACATCTGTGCTTTTACTTTTTAGATTTCTAAATTTTGAAGTTATATTGATATTATTTTACTAGGCTATTTTTACTGGGATTTTAACATATTGAAATAAATAAATAATAATTTTAGATAATATTGATTTCAAAATCGATATTGGTACGTTAATTTTTTCTTCTCGTTTACTGAATTCTTGTTTAAGACATTTACGTTTTTTTTTTAAACTTGCAGCTGAAAATTATTAAAAATATATTTCAAAAGAAATATCTACAGATTTCTCTAAACATTTTTACGTAAAATGTTAATATTTAATTATTTAAAGTATGAAAACTATTAAATTAAATATATATAAATGTGTAAAACTTAAATTAAATGTATATAATTATTATTATAAATAATTTGGAAACTTGAGTCTGTCAATTATATTTTTAAAATCTCTTCGTGTAAAGAAATTTGAAACACATTAATCGGATTTTATATATTTTATTCAACTATACACTGAAAAAAAAATTACTTAGATTTAAGAAAATATTTCTTTACATAGTACCAATGGCTTATTTACTTAATATAATCACATATTTATTTAGAATTAGATATTTTTATTTAATTTAAGTAAATGTCTTGCGGCATCTTGGCTACAAGATATTTTTACTTAATTTAAGTAAAGATATCTAATTCTAAATAAATATGTGATTACATTAAGTAAATAAGCTATTGGTACTATGTGAAAAAATATTTTCTTGGATCTAAGTAATTTTTTTTTTTTAGTGTAATATATTTAATGTTAATGGTTGTTAAGGATCGAGCATGTAAGCATTGGGCCGCGAGGCTGACCGCTACGTGCCTGCCGTCAGTCGCGTGGCACGTATTCGATCCGGGTTGTCGATCACGCCGGCGCCGCTCCGCGTGGTTGATCACGCGTCGATGCCGCCCCACGCACAGGTACGAGCATGCCGGTGAGAATCGGAGCACGGCGCAACTCCGGACACGCGCAGTGTCTTTGTTTGCGATAACTGCGCCCCTCGCGCAACGCCGTCAATCATCGGATCAATCAGAGAGCGCCGCGTTCCGGATCTCTCGCCCGTTTCCGTCTCTCGAGAGCTCTCCTGGCGGAAGAGAACGGCCTCGTGGCAGACTCGTTTCGCACGTCTCCAAATTAAGTGATTTCGGCAAAACGGCAAATATTCTGTGTGCGTGGTTTTTCCACCGATTCATGCGCGGCATTGCCGCTCAATAAGTTGTTAAAAGTGCGTGATTGTCAAGGAACGAACCCGAGACATTCTTTAACACGTGCCCCTCCGCTTAACCGGGAGAAGCACTCCATACGCTTCGAGTCGCCAAGAGCGGTCAACTGCTATCTTCGAGAGTGACCTTCCTGCTCACCAGGTGAGCTCGCCTCCGATCACTATCATCGCGTCGCGTTCGCGATCGTCGTCTGCCTCGTGGACAAGATCTCTGTCGCAAGGGCATCAAGTCGATGCTCTTGCAAGATTTCCGTATCGCGTTTGCGGCAGACAACAGATGAATCAAGATTTTCGATTGATTCGAATTCTGACAGTGTATGTGAAACGGTCATTCGACATCGAGCCCCGATGCAATTCATTATTGGTCACGGAAGTCGTTCTCTTATTCGCAACACTCCCCTCATTTCACGCTCTTTCTGGGCTGCGTTTGGATTCCCCATCCGAGTGCTAAAAATCCTATAGTATGTATCTTATAGTTACATATATAAGGTGTCTTTAAATTCGAGAAATTCAATAATAAAATTGCAGTGAATAAGCAAGAAATTAAATAATAGAAATATTTGCTATTTTCTATTTCAAGCAATAGTTTTGAGATATAAGAAAAAGCTGGTCTTTAATGCTCTTTTTCACCAACGTCGTTTAACTTGAATTTTAGTTCAATTCACTCTTTGTCTCTTTCTAACAGTCTCTCTTAAAAATAAATAAAGATTGAATTGAACTAAGGTTCAAGTTGAACGACGTTGGTGAAAATAAGCATGTGCACATAAACTCGACTCATAAACAGGTGACTTTTTGAACATACCCTGGCCAACTTAAAATCTTTACATTTCGGAAATTATTTGGAATAAAGAATGGCATTCATTTTTATTACTCAATTTTTCACGAATTTTCACACTGCAGTCTTGTTATTCTCGAATTTGGAGACACTCTGTATACAAATATACATAAAATAAAAACCTTTACATTATATGTTTAAAACTAAATTTCATATTTTAATATTATTTTTATACTAAACAAAAATTAAAAAAATACGTACAAGAAATGTAATTGTTTTCATCTGCCATAACATACAATATTATTAAGAGCCAAAGAAATTAATTTTGTATGAGCAATCTATTAATATTGCCATAATAGTAATACCGTAATATTAATATTAACAGTAGAAAGTAGAAACATTAGTTTTATAACATGTATAAATATCTATTTTGTGTTGATAATTATCTGAGGATACAAAAGAATAATTAATTTCAACGTCATCGAAATAAAATAAAAGAGCAAACTGTTTTTTGATATGTTTCCATACTTATCACTATGAATAATAGAAGTTAATACGTTGGTACATTTATTTTCGCATATATGTCATTATTATCTGAAAGACATTTAGCAACTGTAAAAATTTTATTAAACGAAAATTTATGGGAATAAGTTAATCTCGGTTAACTAAATTTCGGTTAACTAAACCTATACTTTTATGTATTTTATACATATTTTGAATTTAACATTACAGCAATATCAATAGATTGTGGCATAATAAGATATTCATATTGTAACAATTTTTGTACGTTTAAAATGATATATTTAATTGTTCGTAGTATTAGTATTAAGTGTTTCCAAAACCTTAACAATTGGCATTACATACGAAATTTGTTTGTCATACTTTGTTGAAAACTTATAAAGGCAAACCTGAATGATATACTAGATGTGTTCACTTTCAGGCGGATACATTAAATCAAATACATGGAAGATTTTAAAACATAAATCAAGCGCCGCTAATGCCGTTAAAACTTGATATAATACCTTATCAAAAGAAACGTAAAATCCATTAACTTCTTCAAGAGTAGGACCAACAACTATTATGTATGGCTGTATTGTCAATCCTAAACGACATGCTCTTTTTACTTTTTCTTCTTGAATGCGACTTATATCTCCAGGTACCTAAAAATTAATTGTTAATTATTTCTTATATTAGTATAAATTAAAATAATATCTAAATAATTAATATAGAATTTATAACATATAATATATAATATAATAATTCACATATAAATATATAACATTCAATATCTTTGCAATATAACGCTGTTTTTGCATTCACTTATAGATGATTTGTAATGGTCATTTTTTAAACGAAATCTTTCTTTGGGAGGTACCATATGAGACAATAACAGAATTTGTACCACAACTTTAGCATCTATGTAAAAATAAAAATATAAAAATAATTTAATGCAAACTCTATACACATATATGCAGAGAAAGGCATACATACTGACATACATATAAGATATTATTTTTGTAAACTTACCATCTTTCAAATTATCCGTTTCCATCACAGAACGTAATTCATTTATTACTTTATCGTCTTTAACCCTTACTTGCCACACTTCTGTAGACGTCACGTACTTGCCACATTGGGGTGGAATCTACCCCAGCGACAAAAATTGTTATAACAAATAAGCTATTCAATATTTTAACTTGCCAATTTTTTTAGAACTTCTTAAAAGCTTACTTTTAAAAGTTATGTAGGTTATATAGCCAAAAATTAAAATTATGTATGATAAAAAAATTAAAATAGCCCCAACAAATGAAATAATGGCTGTTTTTACAAAAAAATTTATTATTATTTTTTTGACAGATGTTGCTATAGACCCGCTCTCCATAGGTTTCTGTACTTAAAATTAAGGGAATATATGGTCGTGGGGTTGTTTTGATCCCAGTGTGGCAAACAAGGGTTCAGAGAAAAAACTTCTTGAATGTTGGAAAAAAATTGAAACCAATTATTTATGCAATCTTCTAATGTTAAATTAAGAAATTTAAAATCTTCAATTAAAATGTATGCTGAAGGATGCTTTAAAACTGGCCACTGAGAAAAAATTTCAGCTATGTTCTTATTTTCAGAAGATTGAATTTTATTTCGTCTATATGCTGAAGTAACTTTCCAATGATTTTCTACTAATGACCATGGTGATAAATTATCTTGAAGCCAAGATACGCTGTCACGAATTGTAGCATCATCTACACAGATAAATAAACCATATTTATGCTTTTGACTCTCTCTCTCTCTCTCTCTCTCTCTCTCTCTGTCTCTTTCTGTCTCTTTCTGTTTTTCTGTCTCTCTCTGTTTTTCTGTCTTTCTGTTTGTCTATCTATGTATGTGTGCCCGCGTGTGTATATGTATATGCATGTATATGTGCATATGTGTGTGCATGCATGTAAGAAAGAAAGAGAGAATATGTTAATACGTGGTAATCTTACATAATATAAATTAGATAACGAATGAAAATCTTCATTTTTCAAAGGGCTAAAAAAATTACGGTTTTTACATATATTAATAATACATATTAATTAGTATGTTACACATTTACAATTATATTACATATTTATAGTAATATGAATAATACTTTTTTCAAAAATATTATAATATATTATATTTATAAAAGAAACGTACCCACGAATTTTATTTAAAATTTCAGATAAGATAAGATCTACAATAGTACTTTGGCACCTTCTGTTTAAGGGGGCATATACCTTTCTCGGACCAAAAAAACTGCATATTTCACGATTTTTTTCCGGCGAAAATATAAAAGATACGAGAATCGGGTTTGTCGCAAATGAAAGTACATATTCTTAAGGCTCCTGGATGGTCAGCCGCGAACTCTGCGTTGACGGTGGCGACGTTCCGTCGCGGCAGAAATCAGAACTCTCCAATGGAGAATTCTGTCCTTTGTGACATGTTGACAACCTATTTTGTTGTGCGTGCTATTTCTTTATTATTTGCTCTGTGCTTGTGCTCTAACGTTTAACGTATTCGCGAAAGTCGTAAAATTGGCCGAAAAGTAAGATTTGCACGCGGAAGGAACGTTTTCACCTCCTTTCGATAGTCGTTAAACGGCTGTTTTTCCCGTATGTTTAGGCTTCGTTTTATGGCCGTTTGTTTATTGTCGAGGGAAAAGGGTAGTTTTCGGCCAATTTCGGAAGTGTTCTGAAACGATCTATAGTAATTTTTTATTGAAATGTCTTTTTATTTGAAAATGGCACGCACAACAAAATTGGGTGTTTTCCTCGCCTCGATAGTAAAAATCCAATATGGCCGCGGTGACTACCCAGGAGCCTTAAGTGCATTTCCTGATTTTTGGTTTTTATTAATGATGGAAACTCCTTTCCCTACAGCCCCTCGCCCTAGGCCCTGCTTGTTAGGTTTTGCGGTACCGGCGGAATCTCCGAGCTGGTTCATCTGAAGACAAAAAATAAAAAAAAGTCTTAAAGTTTATGATATTTTCTAGTCCCTAACGGATGGGATTTCCGAAATTTTGATTTCTAACAAAATGACGGACTTTCAAACTTGTGACATCGATTTTTAGCCAAAATTTTTATTTTGTTTCTTAAAAAACAAATAGAAATAATTAAAAAATTGCAAAAAGCATCCGTTAGGGACTAGAAAATATCATAAATTTTAAGACCTTTTTTTATTTTTTGTCTTTAGATGAACCAGCTCGGAGATTCCGCCGGTACCGCAAAAACATGCAGGGTTTAGGGCGAGAGGCTGTAGAGGAAATACCTTCCATCGCAAATAAAAAACAAAAATCAGAAAATGCACTCTAAAACACGTACTTTTATTTGCGACAAACCCGATCTTCATATCTTTTATACTTTTGCCGGAAAAAAATCATGAAATATGCTATTTTTTTTATCCGAGAAAGGTATATGCCCCCTTAATGTTTTTTCTTTTCGTATGATTTTAAAATAGCATGACCTTGTGTAGTCAACTTTAAAATATTTTTAACGGATGGTCGCTATAATTTTCTGAATACTGATGATCCAACGAAACAATTATTTTTATCAACTTTCATCATTATCTCTTTCATTACTGATCTCTTCATCAGATGAAGTATATGTAATATTATGCTTAGTATTTGACTTATTGTTAGATTTTTTCGAGGTATAATATAAACTTTACGTTAAGCAATTGTGTATTACTGAATAAAGATATGCATATTTATAATATTTGCCATATTTCAAGCATTGTGGAGTCGTTATCAAATTTGTAGAAATTTATTATTTGTTTTAGATTGATGTTGTTTATTCATCGAAACACGAGAAACGGAATATTTGGCATATATTAATTTTGTACCGCTATAAGATATATAGGCTGCGTTCGGGGAGCGTGCTATTAGCGCTATTGCATCATTCTATGTTTATCGCTCATCAGATGTAAAACAAGGATAGAATAAGCAAATAGCGCTAATAGCGCGCTCCCCGAATCCAGCCGAAGTATATTAAAGGCCCGGGCACATAAAAAAACTTAAGCAGTAAACAAATCAGCCAATCACAGTCAAGAACTTAACCCGTTGACTGTGTATGACGGCTATAGCCGCAAAAACAAAAGTGGCCAAGAATGTGTATGACGGCTATAGCCGCAACGTAGAAAAAACAAAGTAAAACTTTCTGAATTTGCTTGAAACTTGTTACTTGGGGGTTTCTGGGGTCGCTGATTACGAATCCGAAGTCAGATGTACAAAATTCAAATGGCGGATCCAATATGGCGGATCAAAATTACAAAAAATGGTCTGATTTTTATGAAATTTGGTACCCCTATATTTTTTGGGTCTTTGAATCCGAATATGAAGTCAGATTTTCAAAATTCAAATGGCGGATCTAATATGGCGGATCAAAATTACAAAAAATGGTCTGATTTTCATGAAATTTGGTACCCTTATGTTTTAAATCTGACATCATATTCGGATTCAGAGACCCTAAAAACATAAGGGTACCAAATTTCATGAAAATCAGACCATTTTTTGTAATTTTGATCCGCCATATTGGACCCGCTATTTTGAATTTTGTAAATCTGACATTATATTCGGATTCAAAGACCCAAAAAACATAAGGGTATCAAGTTTTATAATAATCTGATGAACTTTTTTTTCAACACACTTTTGGCCCAAATAGTAAAATTCTCTTACACAGCCAATGGGTTAAGGCCCAGTCTTATACAATCAGTCATATGTCGGAGTTGGATGTCGGAATGTAACTGATGGTCCAATGAGAAAAATTCGTTTCCGAAAAAGAAATTCTCTCATTGGACCATTGGTTACCTTGCGACATCCGACTTCGACATACGACATACGATTGTAGACCGGGTCTAAGACATAACGTAAGCGGTAGCGAATAAGTACCGTTGATTTCTTTACTGCTTAAGTTTTTCTATGTGCCCGGGGCCTTAAATGTTATTGTCAGGTAAATATTTAAATATTGCCGGCGCGGCGGCGGCGGCGGCGGCGAGATCGTTGGCACGCGGGCGCTTCGTTTTTTGTTTTTGCGAACGCCGGAAATGTACGCCCGCGTGCTACGCGGTGTTTACAAATAAGACGGTCGTGCTATCCTTCACGACATTCACGATTCACGTGATATTCACGTCTCTACTCCCGACTCCCGACGCTGACGACGTTCGAACTGACGAGCAGCCGAGTGAGCGGCGACGACTCCGTGCGATAGCATTTCTCCTCGCTATTTAATCGCGAGATGTGCCGTGATGAGTATCACGATGATATCGCAGGTACTAGAAAGATAGAATTCCTTTTTCGCTACATTCCGTAATTTTATTTATATGAAAAGCTATGTTTGTTTGTTTGGAACGTCTCTATTGAGGCGCTCATGTAAACCCCAAATAGTCTTGCTTTAGTTGCGACATATCTGGATTCGTCCTCTCTATGTAAACCATATGGGTATCCCCCATGGTCTCCTTATATCTGAATAAAAAAAAAAAATAGAAAGATAGAATATTAAGAATTAAGTAATTCTCTCTTAATCGTCGGATTATGCCGTGTGCGCGACCGAATGATTTTCGTCGTTTCCGTCGCGCTCCGACTGCTCACGAACATGGCCGAAGCACGCCGAAGCACGCTGGCCGTTGCGCGGCACATACCTGACATACCTCGCGCCTCGCGCGGCTACGGGAATCGGAGTAAGGTGAATACAGAATTAATGTACGCCGAATATAATAAGTTTATTGTGTTTCAATGAATAATAGACTATTATCGCACACAGGATCGAGTGAGAAGACGATCGGAGTGCTGGACTAAGGTTTGGTCGAGAATCGTCGGATATATCGTGGGATGTGAGTACAGAGTACGCGAATCGCGTGATTTAGAATAACGAGGCGTTATAGTGATGACATGTGTGATATATGCGTCGATCGTTTTGTTTCAATTCGGCCATTAACTCGACCCGCGTTGTATCCGCGTGGCGTGCGGCGTCGGTAAGTAAACTGGCCGTGTTCAGCGGAGAAAGAAGCTCGGTAAACTGTCGGATTGAAATAATGGAAGTGCGCCGTAGTACATTGATCGTTTTATATCGGAAGTGTCTAATGTCTAATAAACTAATAAAGTATCGCGATCGTGTTATAACAGATACTTCGCTCTTGATCGTGAAATATTGGACAGTGGTTCCACAGAAGTGAGTGTCCCTCGCAACGGATGACGAGGAGGGCAAGGAGGAGAAGGAGGCCTGACAATCCCATTCTGAGAGGAGGCCTAGCGGAGGCATCAGGCCCCGGCGGAGCAACCTTGGGGTGAGTATTATTTCTTATCTTAAAATTAAAAGCTTTTCCATTTATTCGGGCCGATTTATCTCGGATAAGTAAGAAATAATTTTAGAAAGGAAAACCATCTAAAAAAAGTTTATTCTCGTAAAGACTTTTCCCAGAAAATAAATACATGTATATTAATAAATCTAATTGAAAGACGGACGTGTGTAAAAATTATTTTCTGAAACATTGGTCATTTTGAGCGTCTTTTTAATATGAATCTTTCGTTTTTATGTTACAGAATCATCGCAGCTACATAGCTGAATAACTCCGCCCGTTGCGCATCTGGTCGGTGAGTGATGATGAATTTTTTTATAAACGGGTAATGAATCTGTGAATGTATTAGAATGTATATTTATGTATTATTCCCACGTAATAATGCAGACAAATGTGACTTGTCACAGATTTGTTGCCCTAAAATGGATAGACTAAATCAGATATATATATATATATACTAGAACTATAATATATATATATATATATATATATATATATATATGTATATATATATTTATGTTAAAAAAATAAGAAAAATATTTGTACATAAAGAATAAGTAGGTTCAATAAAATAATATTTGTTATGTACAAATATTTATCTTATTTTTTTAATTACAAGCAAACTATCTCTATTTATTGCCTATCTAAAAAATCTTGAAAAAATTATTATCATTATTATTATTATCATGAAGAACATGTGCGACGTGAATCAAAATATCTTTTGATCTTTTTCATTCATCCGCGATACAAGCATTTGTTCTTAATATTAATATTAATTAAATAAATTTTTTAAATTAATTACATTTTTATATTTGTTTTAAAATAATTATTGAGAAATATGCATAGAAAGAGACAAAGAATTAAAATAAGATTTTACAAGAAATCAAATAATATTTTTTGGATATAAATTGTCTCATTACTTGAACTTTTTTTACGTTTATATGTATATATATATAAGAAGTTTGTTACAATTTGTATTTTTTTCATTTTTTTTCCTTTGGGATTAAATATCACATAAATTGATAGAAGGAGTAAAATGTATAAACAAATTTAAACGTAAAAAAAGTTCAAGGATGAGACAGTTTATATCCAAAAAATATTATTTTATTTCTTGTAAAATTTTATTTTAATTCTTTGTTTCTTTCTATGCCTATTTCTCAATAATTATTTTAAAAACAAATATAAAAATGTAATTAATTAAAAAAATTGATTTAATTAATATTAATATTAAGAACAAATGCATGTATTGCGGATGAATGAAAAAGATAAAAAGATATTTTGATTCACGTTGCACATATTCTTCGTGAATTTTATTATATATAAATCACATTAATAATTGTTAATTGCATATTAATTTTTATTATATATACTTATATATGTAATGTGCCAATTTTATCCTAATCTCTTAGAGTCTATTCATTTAATTTAGTTTGATTTTGTATCAATAAATAAAACAAAATAGAATGACGTGAGATCCAGTGAATACTTTGTCGCGGGACAGAATAAATTTTTTATATAGAAATATCTCTCAAAGTTGATAGTTTTCATATCAATTTGCATACTAAATTCATAATATAATCTGAGATTATACATATTTCATACGTCGTATTAAACATAATTTTAATAATACTTTGCAATAAAATAACGAAATATTTATATGAATATACATGATATATGTGAAAATTTATAAAGCCAAAATGTCACATGCGCGAGAATACGATAAATTCATTATATTGATTATGATACTTATTGCGTGAATATATTGCTTCGGAAATTATCGTCCTTTTTGGATCTCACGTCACTCATTCTGTATATCTCACTTGATATCTGAGGTGATATCAATTAATGTTCGTGATTTACTTCACGGTTCGGTACGCGATTCGTGGTTTGCGACTCGAATTGTACTAAAAATTATTTGCTTTAATCGTTAATTTATTGACCGATTTATCGAGTAATATTTAAATTTTGGTTGTTTCGTGTTTCTACACTATAGTATTCAAATTCAGATATTCGCGATCAAGATATAATCTCGACGATTTTGATTAGAACGCAGTTAACATAATATTCTTTACATTCTTTAGTGATATAATTCTTTTTTGTTTTCTATCGCTTTAATATATTTCTTGGTCGAAGGAGTTAATTACGCGTATCGCTGAGAAATTAAAATTAAGTTAAATTTAAATTTACCTAATTAATACTTCTTTAATGAACGTGATTATTTATCTTTTTAATATTTTATTAACGCGCTTATGTTAACGATTCGTAATCGACCATTATAATCGTCTGTCGGCGCTGTTAATCAGCCGACGTCTCTCGAAGGAGAAGTTTGTCTCCTTCTCTCATTCTTTGGCTGATATATACCTACAGCCAGAATAGATTTGGCCAGAAAAAACTGCAGAAATTACACATCACGTAAGGTAAGGTCTATATTGACCAAAATGAAAGTGTAAGGTATGTAAGGTAGGTGCATACTTCTGACAATGAGACATAGTAAGCAAGTACATGATATCGCGTTACGATGAAAAACTAATTAAACTGCGAGCGCATATTTTTAAATTTTTGCTTATTTCCCATATTTTGCATAATCGCGATTAGGTGATTCCACTGATGGATTTAACCAATACACAATTACGGACACGATTATGTATCCGTTGTATCCGCGATTTTACTTTACATCTGTAGTAAATATAAATACGGGTATAAGGTAGGAATACGTGAATAGGCACGCACAAAAAAAATTCTAGCAGGCAGGAACTAAACATGATAACTTAATATTTTGAAATTTTTAATGTTATAAATTAAATGGCAGGAAAACAGTACACGAATAGAAATACGAATACGGAACTAAACATAATAATTTAATATTTTAAAAAGTATAATGTGTAGGGCGCGGAGGAGAGAAATCTTAATCGTAAAAGAATTAAGAGACGAGATGTGATTTGCTCGACGGTTACTTTATTTCTGCGAAACAACGGGAGAGACGCGAGAGTCCTTTCGTCCGACGATCGTCAAACGTCTTCTAGAAGATTCCTTGATCTCATCGCTAGGCGATCACGCCAAAACATACGCAATTCACGTGTTACAATTATTCACTTGTTCTACCGCGTTTTCGTCCGAACGGGAAGACTCCGCGTCTGTCTCTTTTCTACTACAAATGTTACAAATTAAATGACATTTAACAAAAAATAAAATTTCCGCGATCGCGAGTTAAACTTCATTTTTTTTAATTTGATGTAATTAAATTACTTACTATAAATTACATTATATATAGCTAACAATAAGAATATATACACATCATAATTCCATATTTCATGACTGAAAAGAAGAGTTAAAATTTGAATAAAATTTAAAATTAATTTTAAATTTTAAAGCTTAAGTTAGACACCTGGACAGTCATTTACACATGTGTCTAAAAAAAAGTTTTAAAGCATCTTTACAACGTCTTTTAGACATGTGTGCTGTCTACACTGTTATATTCGTAGTGTCAAATTACGTATATATTCAGTTCAACTTGTTCGCGTCATCACGTTAGTGATAGTGAACATACAGCAAGATTTTAAGACAGTGACCATTCAGAACAATATTGACTACGATTACACGGCGGCTTATAATCTGGTTTAATAACTATATATTATCCAATCTAAAATTTTTCTTTTTTCGATTATAATGATCATTTAAATGTGACTCTATTTTGATATTATAAACATTTAAATCAATTTCTTTTAATATATACATATTAAAAGTTATAGTTTAAGTATTAAAAGAGGCATATTTAAATAATCATTACATGACATCCGTGCTACTACTTTTTAGATTTCCAAATTTTGAAGTTATATTGACATCATTTTGTTAGGTACTTTTCTATATGACACATTCCACGTAACCCACTTTCTTGCTAATTTTTTACTCTTTGTCTCCCAAACCGACTTTGTCTGCGCGAAGAGGGGGTCGAGTTTATCTATGTTAAGAAACTATTTTTTTCCTTTTTCTTTTGTCATTTTCAGTTCTCCTGTCACGCGTGCGATCGGAAGTTCAAGTATCGTTACGAATTACGGAACCATATCACCGCGCATCACCGGGGCGGGTGATTTTTCTCTATATGTGGACGTGATCCTTTCGAAGGAAAAAAGTTCGCGAATTAAAAGAACGTGACCTGATTTGAGCTCTGTGAGTCGTGGCGTCTCGTGACGAACGGTCAAAATATTTGTGATCAAAGCTCGATTTATCAGCAATATGTCGTCAAAGATAGATTTTTCGAAAAATGATTTTTGCTCTCGAGGACATTTTCCGTTTGTAAGTTAGATAATGATAAGGAAATATATTAGAAATTATTTATTTATTAACGATTCGTTACGAGAACGGACATTATGATCTCTCGTCTTATTGTGTTTCACAAAAAGTCAAATGTAATGAAATAATTAAGAATCATTACAAGTTATTTCTATATTAAACTTA
>JASTWK010000726.1:0-86529 GCA_030770225.1 Temnothorax unifasciatus | reverse complement strand
TCGTGCGTTATTCTGTGGATCTTGCGACGCTCTCTACTTTTTCAATCCGCAAAATAATATTTATATTTTCTGTACCTCCGTAATTTGGCAGCTGAGATGCTAAGAGTTTCACCGCTTGTGCCGGTGGTACTGCCGAAACGAAAGAGCGGCTGGATTGATCCGACGTCGACGGGGATGATCCTTGATTGTTACTTCTTTGGTTTACGTTGATCATGGCAAACATATATCCGCTGCATCATTTCCCTACTTTGCCTCAATTGCTTGGACAACTCTCTACTCTGCCTTAATTGTTCGGCCATTACCGTGCTGATTTGCGAAAGGTCAGAAGATCCTGCCGGGACGTTCGTCGCCTTATTTTGTGGAACGGGAAGCCTCTCTTGCTTTGGTCGATTCTCGTTGTCGAAATCGTGAAGCAGGCCATTCCTTTCGAGGTGCGATGCTATTGCTTGTACGCACTGATTTCTGTCCTCTAATGGCATCATACCGTATGCTCGGGCTTCTTCTTGAAGTTCTTCTAAGGAGAGCCCTTCCAAACGGGAACGGATATTCACTGTATTCATCGTTCGGCCTCTTAACACGCGGCCGTAGCACTTCCAGATCACGTGAGGGGAGCGTGAATATGTATACGTTCAATAGCCGGAATTCGCGTTTTTACGAATGTCCTTACTTTTGCACAGCACCTGTCACTGCGAAAGTGAAACAGAAACGAGAGTATTGTTTACACAGACCTTTCGATGGAATTTACTGTCAGGATATTGTCAAGGGCAGAAGAAAAAGGGAAACCGCGGCGAACGCCAAGTCTCGTACACGTCGACGATACTGCGACACGAGCATGAAATGACTACACTCAACGGTTTATATTCCACTTCTGAACTGATTAATCCACAAATCCGACGGCAAAATCAAATCTTAAATTTAATCAATCGTGTCGAGGGCGAAGCTCATGAGCTTCGAGCGAAAAAAATAAAAGTTTCGTCGAAAGTTGCGTTTCGCAGATAATACAAATAGTTAGAAATTACCATACGAACGTGGGCGTGTGTTGCCCCGACGACAGTCGGATTTTCTAGAGCTCGGAATACCCGAGTACCCGTTCGCCCGTTACCCGTTGTATATAAGGATCTGGACTGGTTCCACGGGTTAATTCGGATACGATGCGAGTACCCGCTGTACCCGCGTCAATACGGGTACCTTTATCGATGCGGGTATAATAGCGTATGCTACAGATATATGTTAGGTATAAATATGTTGAATATTATAAATAACAAAATAACAAAATCTTAATTATTAATTGCTCTTTTTCACCAATCTGCATATAAAAAGTCTTTATTTGATTATTGGTGGCCTCATTATTTTGTACTACTTTATGGCCTGAGCCGGAGCCTTCTCCATAGCCACCTCGTGGGATTCTGCTTTCTCGCTATATTGCTGCTGCCTGATTTTAGCACATAATGATAGCAATCTGAAAAAAATTCATAAATTAACAAGGAGCAAGCAAAGAAAAAAAGATTCTTTAAGCACTCTTATATAAAGAAAAATTGCTGTTAACCTAAAATTACCATTGTTCGGCATTTGACATATGTGCACAATTTACAACTAACTATTGCACATATTGTTGCACATTAACCTTTTATGTTTTAATCCAACCTTTTTTTTTTTGCTCTTCTTTCTCTAACTCTGACCGTTCTCTATATAATCTTAACAATATCTTCTCTTTGATGATGTCCATGTTATCATTTCAAAGCCTCTCTAATCTTTCTTTATTATTCTTACCTAATTCTACAAACTAATTTTTTATCACTTTGCATTCCGACACATAATGATTCGTGTTATCCCTACCTTGTTTACAAAACATACAAATACCGCTTTCCTCTCTTAACCAATACATATACGCGCCCTCTAAATTACCACATCTTAAGTTCACCAGAGCTCTAATAATTTCGCCTTTATCATAATTATCCATTATGACGACGACGATGTCCATCCGGTCTCGCCGGCCGGATAGGAGTGCGCCGTCACTTGATTCTAAGTCTCCCGAAATGTCTATCGCAAAAGTGCGGACGGTAGCTCGACCCGATATTTTTCTCCGACTCGATAATGGGCGCCAGGTGCGAATACGCGCACCACGTTACGCTAAATTCCACGCGAAAGTCTAACGTATCTCAGGCTTGAGGTCCGCATGTGAGTTCGCTGGTCGGTCTCAGATGAAGGGAGGAGAGGGAACGTAGCGCATTACACACATGAAATAAAGCAAAAAAATGTAATAACAAGAATATATATAACAGAATATATTTAACAGAATATAGGAATAATCCGAACACCCCGACATGGCTCCTCAACGGGGCGGAGATACTCTGATGCGACGGATCTGACAAGATCTCCCCTCGCAAGACTCTACTAGCGCGGGATACATACAAGAACGCGACGAAATACAATAACGCGGCACAAGAAGCCCTAACACGGCACGATACTTTACGCGGAACGATACATTAACGCGAGCGATACATTACGCGGAACGATACATTAACGCGAGCGATGTTCTACGCAAAACGACGCATTAACGCGGAACGACACTCTAAATCCCACCCCGAGCTTCGGCACCCCGAGCTCCGACAGCGACAACATAGGTTACGTTGGCACTTTCAAACCGACATCTCTCGATAGCAACGACACCAAAAAGTGACTTCGATATTGGAGTCACCATCACTGAAAATCTATCGAGTTGACAGACCTGTATGTTAGACCATGCATAGGAGGATCCGCATTATCGAATTGATGAATTACATGGAGATAATCAACGGTTTTTCTCTTTTTCGTAAGGATAGATTTTTCTGCGATTCACTATTCAATCCTCTTTAATCTCGTTTGTCTCTATCGACAAATTTGAGGTATACCTGCCGAAGGGATTTATGCAACGCATTCCGCGTGAGGGGAATCTCGCCAATCGGCGACACGGCGACCTGTAGCGTCGTATACGCAATCGGCACCGCGAAATTAATTATTGACGTGGATAATTGGTATCCGCGCGGTATCGATCAAATTTCCAGCCGTGGGTGCGGTGCCTCGGTTGCAACTTGCCGCTCGTTTTTGCCGGCGTGCTTTCGCCGCTTAAGTGCCAGGCTGCTGCCTCGCTTACTCGCGAGATAACTTGCTGCCTTCGTTTTCCCGAGGGATCGGCGAGAATGCGATCGGCGTTGCTACAACTGCGATGCAACGCAGAGTGCTTATCAAGTCATTAGGGCGCCATTATGTCCTGAGCAACGTTTGTTTAACCCGATTCTGGGACGTACTTTCGTTGCGCGCCGGCAAGAAGAGAAACAATCGCGGCGGATGGTTGATCAATTTCGGCTCTCGAGTAAAGAGCAGCACGACGGGTCTTCGTTCGCTTGTTCGTTCATTCGAGCGTATCAAACGATGCCTGCCCGCAATATTACCGCGAGCTGCCTTTCCCCCGCGACCTCCCACGTAATAATTAAAGGGTCGTAGGTTAATTAACAGCTGGCCGAACGCTGAAAAAGTGAACGTTCGCGTATCGGGATGCATCATCGTTTTCTTTGTCGCTGCGGGGTGGCCCTGACGCGGAGAGGATAATACCGAGGATCTCGATCAATCGGTTGCATTCGATTTCTTTGCATAATTACTATTTCACGGAACTTTGCGACTCCATGGTACGTCGCTGAATTTTTCGTTAGAAACCACGTCTAGAAATCTCAGTGTAGAGACGAAATGCAAGTTGTAAAAGTCTAAACTGTCTACGAAACTTGTCAGCTCGTCTAGGTAATTTCCTCGCGATGGAGAATTAAGGCATAAAAGTTAGAGCATAATTGCAGGGCTACAGCGATTCGCGCTAATCAATTCCAGGTGTGAAAAGTGGATCGTGTTTCAGTGCAGCTTTCGACTGCAACGTGCAATCTGCGATGATCACTTCGCTCGGAGCGACGACGATCCTCGATTATTATACTTTGTATCTCACCCTTTCAGATTACGAAGGTAGTACCGCTACTTTATATCTTACTAGCCACAACTTGAGTCAAATTTTTTGGTCTTGCCGTCATATATATATAAATATATATATATATATATATATATATATTTATATATATATACCTATATATGACGGCAAGACCAAAAAATTATATATATATATACTCAGCTCAGAACTGGCTAATTAAAACTAAGCATTGCGATGGCCCTTGCGGGTGTTAACGCAATGTGATTTCTGCCCAGTGCTCTGAATGTCAACGTGAAGAAATTCAAGCAAGCGCGGGTAAACGGCGGGAGTAACTATGACTCTCTTCTGAACTTTAATTATTAAAACGAAACGTTTTGTATTATTTAAATTCAGCGGACGGAGCGCCGCCGCCGCCATCTTTTTTAATTGATACAGTATAACAGTCGGACGCCGGCACCTCTTCGACTCTTCTGTCTGCATGTTTTGTGGGCTGTGTGGGCGCCGGCGAGGCAATTGGTTCCTCGACCCCTCCTAGCAATTTAGTCGAAACCGTTTCGGTTCCTTTGAGCAATTACAGGTATACCTTGATGCCTCCAATACACATATTAGGTATATTCTTCTTCCACAGTCAATGCATGTTACAAATACAAATAGTTCTTTTATGAAACCATTTATTTCCTGGAACTGTTTCTTTTTTATGGTACTACTGCCGCAGCAGTACCCCAGTTTTCGCATATTTTTTTTTATTTTGTGTCGTTACGTTTTTTACGTATTATTATATATATATATATATATATATATATATTTGTGTCTCCCGACCGACCATCCACGCGACCTTTCGCTCGTACGGGGCTAATTTCGCCGAACGCTCCTCCTCACTCGCGCCGCTGAGACAAACGTTGAAGACGCGAGAACGTGCCATTGCGCTGTACTCCACACACGACCGGTACGCGATTCGTTCGGGACGCAACGACGCACACGCGTACTTTTCTACAAGGCCGCCGTCTCGAGTTGATTTTGACACTTTAAAAACTCGGGCAGTTTTGAAGTATTCCATCTTATTTTTAACTACCTTAATTGCTTTCTTCATATTAGTTTTATCCCAGTTTTTACGTTTTTTAACGTAATAACTTGGTATTCTGAAAGAAGGAAACAATAGAGTATAAAATGTGGTAGATAATATGGACTGCTCCACATTATCTGACATTGCCATTTTTATCTTTTTATCCTGTATAAAGGAAATACGCGCCATGCCGATGGCGCATAGTGGTGGATAGTTTTATATTTTTTCCCGCATAAAGCTTCCTGGTGTATTAGCAGCTAAAGGAAATAGCAGATTTCGCGTTTGTTTTAGCAAGTAAGAAACGAACAATACTTGTATGTAAAACACAATATATATAAAGAAAATTCTGAAATATAAACTTTCGAAAATGTAAAATATTTTAAAGTAAAAAATGAAGAAATCTCATTATTTATGATTACATGTTTATTTTATTATTTATATATAGTTGATGTCCTTTTTTAAATTCTTTTTCCAATTTTCTCGTTTTAGGTACAATGAAGCAAAAAAATTTTAAAGCAAAGAAATTCCTTTTCTTTAATTGTCCTGACAATTTAAGTTTGGATGCGCTACCTTTGCACCATCTGTCACTATGCACGAATATTTTGATAAATCACAATTGAATTTTTTAAGAGTATCTTTAAGTGCTTTGTAAATATCAATGCCGGTTGTTCTATTGTGTAATGGCACTAAATCCAACATTTTTTCCAACATACACTCGTGTAGTGTATACGAAAAATCATCTTGCACAATTCGCACAAAAATACTTAATTGACTTCAACGTCGAACGTCCGTGCTCTCGTCGAGGCACAATGAAAAATAAGTGCATGTCGCTAACAATGATGTAAGTTTTTCTTTGATAGCACAAGCTATCGTAACAATTTTTTATCTCACCTCGCGAGCAAGTGGAATGTTTTTGATGTCCTCAAGTGTCACAGTATTTCCAAATGCTGTTATTGCTGCGAAGATAGTCTTTTATAAAGACACCATCGGTAAATGGTTTTGAGTGTTTCGCTATAAATAAGATATGAAGTAGCATACGACGCACGAATCGTTTTGTTTTGAATACTGTCATTATCACAATCGTCCAAAGCCCCAAAACGTTATTGATACACTTAATTGTAATGCTGTAATTATAGCAGATTTTTCGTGTCCTTCATACACTGAATAATCCTTTGAATGTTTACACTCGTAGTGTCTATGAATCATATAATTTTTTACACAGGCAGGTTTAAATCCACATAAAAGACAAACTGTCCGATTTGCAACACATGAAAAAACTGTTTCTTTATGCTTTCAAAATATTGTTTATAATTCTTTTTAGTAACTATTTTTCACCAGAACTGGCACAACATAATATGTATTAGTTATAAATGCACCCAGGTTTTTCAAAACTTTAATCAGCACTGATAACACTTGAAAAACATTCTGAGACAAAACACAATCAACCAGCATAGTCGATTCGTGCAATCTGCATATTATGCAATTGTGTGCAGTACATCTTGTGTTGTGCAATTCTGAGAAATGGCTACTAAAAATAGTTGTAAATAGCATTTTAATTAAAAGAAAAAGATAAAATCTGACTTCAAGCCATAATAGTTCTAAGTAGCTCATTTGAAGTAGCTCCTTTCGAAAAGTTCTAGAGTTCCTGATAAGTAAAAAATTCCAAAACCTTAGAATTGTTTTAAAAAATTATTATCAAAACTTACCCAAATGACGTTCACGGCAGACCTTTGAAGTCGAATATCTTCTTAACTAGGGTCACCGGATCGCTTTCGATCACAGAAATTTCTCTTAGAGTTCTACTCAAAACTTTTATTTATTAATAATATATTTTTATTTAGAACTTTCAAAAAAAAATTTTATGCGGACTTAGTTGAATTTCACGCGTTGCATAACGTCTTTAAGCTTACCGATTAAATGAGTTTTGATAAATGATAGCATTTATCTTGCGTTTTTACTAAATCTAGAATTTATTGGTGCCTACACTGAAAAAAAATCTGGTTGAATTAATCGGGCGTCTGGTGAGAAATGAACGAACCAGATTTTTCCAATTAATGCAACCAGAAATTTTAATTCATGCAACCAGAATTTCAATTATACAACCAGAATTTTTATTAATTCAATTATCAGATTGTGATAGATTCAACAAGTGTTTTCTGGTGGAAAATGAACGAACCGCATTTTTTTCAGTGTATAGTATATGATGAATAGTTTACGAAAGAGTTTAATGAATAGTAGATTACAGTTGATATACTGAATAGTTCGAGCTTCACTGTAAATCCAAGTATGCATGTCATTTCTACACGCGTAAACATTTAAAAATGACTGAAGCTCGTTTTACATGTTTTTTTGTTAAATTAACACGTTTAATCGTATTAATACGTTCAACCGTTTTAAATAACGTCATTTAAAACGGCAAGAAATGTGTAAGAAGAGCTTCAGTTAAAATAACACATTTGGATTTGCAGTATTGTGGAAATATCGTTTTGTTAATGATACGTAAATGTAATTTTCATAAAAGGTAAAAAAGCGCCAAATTATACACATTTATGATATACATTAAGGCTCCTGAGTAGTCACCGCGGCCATATTGAATTTCTTGCTATCGAGGCGAGAAATGACTATTTTGTCGTGCCGGTCGTGCGTGATATCCTCGTATTAAACAAATATTGTCGTCAGGTGACAGCTCCATGTGGCCAAATTAAGTAATATTTTTAATTCCAATGGAGAAATCTGTCTTCTGTGACAATTTAACAATCTATTTTGTCGTGCGTGGAATTTTCTTATTATTACTTCTGTACTTGTGCTATAACGTTTAACGTATTTGTGAAACTCGTAAAATTGACCGAGGAGTAAGATTTGCAAGGAGTACATATGCGGAGGAACATTTTCAACTCCTTTTGATAGTCGTCAAACGGCTTGTTTTCCCGTATGCTTAGACGTCGTTTGTTTATTATCGAGGGAAAAGAATAGTCCTAGGTCAATTTTATAAGTATTCTGAAACAATCTATAGTGTTTTTTTTTAATTGAAATGTCTTTATTTAAAAACGCAGTTTAACTATACGTACTATACAGGGTGTTTAAAAAAGCTGGTGCCAAATTGTGGCAGTATGTGGTGCTCGTGAAAGCAAACCACAATAATCTTAATAAACAATACTCCAAAAACTATCTATTTCCGAGTTATAAAACTTTTACATACGTCGCCACCGTCAACGCGGAGTTCTCGGCTCAGGGACCAGAAGTGGTGATACGCGAGATTCACTTACGTGTACAAGTCAAACGTCTATTGTTTTCTATTTTTTATACATTAAGTACAATTATGTATTTTTCTTTTGTTATTTAAAGGCGCACATTATGTCATCGGTTGAAGTTCGGCCGAATCTGTTTCGTTTATTATAAGTTTTAACAGTATATCGTAACACGTGGTTTGACGTGAAAACGTGAACTTTTGTTACCGCAGAGAGAAAGAAAAAGAGACTCTAAAAATCTCGAGATTCCTCGTGCACATGGATTTTCACGTAAATTTAACATTGTAATGACTTAACGCATTTTTATAAAAATGTTCTATTGTTTGTAATGTCTCCTTTGACAGTCCCATAGGCGAGTTATGATGAATAAAAGTTAAAAATTCCATTTTTATAAGATTATTATTATTAAGGCACGATGATTCAATTGTGTTAAGGGGACCTTTTCTTCTTTTTTTCTGCTCTACCAACCAATTAGCTACGAATTTACAAGCAAATTTTATTATGTCAGACTCTGGAACACATAGGCCTTCATGAAACCATCTATCCCAATTTATCACCGTAAAAGTGCGAAATCGTTCACACATATCGCTCTTAAAACGATCAGTCGTTAAGATTTCCGACGAACAGTAAAGTGCTAATAAATAATCTAAAAGGAATTATACTGAGATTACCCGGAAAAGGAACAGACAGTACCTGAACATTTTTAAAGAAAGAGAAAGTAACGACAAATGAATTAACAACACGTAATGAGTTAATATTTATTTTAACTGACTCAGTAGATTAGTGTGATTATGGCATTTAAAATAATCATGTGAACATTATTTGTTACGCTATTTTACCTTTTGTGAATCGTGGCAGAAAGGACAAAAGGTTTACGGACACATTGTTTTACGTGTTGGCGCCAAACGACCCTCCTTAAACGTTCCAAGCCCATTAAAGCATGCGATTATCTTTTACTTTAGCCGGGGAGTCGAAGTTGGCCGGCCTTGCAACGTGGGAGAAGCGGACGTGATTCCCGCCACCGTTGCGAGTCGATCCCCGGCGTCGGACATGCTTGAAACGCACTGCGTTTGACACAGATGGATATCCATTCACGAAATAACTTATTACTATTTATTTTTATTTTAATTTGACACGACTATTGGGGCAAGTTTCGTTGAGACCGTGGATATGTTCGGACGTGTTTTATCCTGAATAATTTTTGAAGATTGCTAATGCAATCAGCGCCGAGTTTGGATTGAATCGTTCGAGTCTGTTTTTGACTTGTTCTTGGCCATTATGTGATCCTGAGGAGGATTAGGTGCCATAAAATTTACAAAGAAAAAGAAGAAGAAGGCTACTCGTGGCACGAGTCTCGTCAAGAGGTGTAATCGTTTCTATACCCGATAACTGACGCCTACTCTCGAGGAGCCAATTACGCAGTCACTGGGCAGTCTCCGCACTAACCGAGTCACCACTCTCGCATCGTGTGTGCAGTGCCCGGACTATCCGAGAACCCGAACGTGAAGATTCATTCTTGACTTTTTCATATTTACTGCGTGTTGAGGAACGAACGGATCTACAGCCGAGACCTTCCCAGATAACCGTGCTCTTTTTTGACCCCACAACTCACCATGGACAGCGGTACTTGGGCTCGTATCACTACAAGCCCTTAGAGGCGCACTCAGATTGTCATTGACGCTACTTGGTTACTGGAGAGCGCGCCGGCCAGCTAACATTAGATCTTGCGACCAAGCCGTAATGAATCGGAACAGTCCCACTGCAGCGTTCCAGCGAGACCACTGGGAGGAGCTATATATTCGCATCTCCAGACCAGTAACTGACTCTGATCCCAGGCCTAAACTCGTGTAGAGAATCAAGGGCCTAAGACAGTCTAGTCTGACTCCTCCGATACAATACGACAGTGCTCGCACCAGCACAGTTTTTAGGCCACTCGAATTTTCAGATTCTAACACGAATCCGCCACTTTTTTCACGCTTTTTGCCACGATTCACAAAAGGTAGTAGTCTTGCCACTGTTTGCAACGCGGACGGGAGCCAGACCCGCCGTGGCCAGCGTGATTACCGGTAGTAAGTCCGACCGAGAGAACGAGTACGTGCATACGCGATCGCGTACTTAACGCAGATCCGGCTGCCGGAATCCGCGCACGCTGAAGTGGCACAGATATGGCCGCCTTTGTAATTAAGAATAAAACATTAGGATTGTAATTATACAGTTTTTTAAGTAATTAAATTATTTTATATAATATGAAAAAAAATCAAAATGCATCAGTTTTAGCCCTCCAGGTGCGTGGGTATACGGCGGTACGGCATCTGAGCCAAAATATCTGCTCGTAACTGTAAAACTGGCAAGCCTGCCTAACTTTTCTCTAAAAAAAAAAAAGTAGGTGGGAGAAGCGGAGAAGGGATCGACTCAGGGCTAGTGGTGCGATTCTGTAACTCGTTATGCGCTCAGTTGTGCAGGTATACTATGTGATAAAAAAGCTACGCAATGACAATATAACGATAATACTGCATAACGAATTATAGAATCGCAGCTCAGAGCCGTTACGAAAGATCAATATGATGTCAAAATGACATCATTATGACATCATATTCACCAAAAAATGATGTAAAGGTCAATATGACGTTAAAGTGACGTCATTTTGATAAGACGTAAAGCGCCGCGCTATCGACCACCGCCACGAAACGTCGTCGTCGTCGTCATTCACAGTCTTCGTCATTATTGTCTTTTCGTTGACTTCCTCCGATACTTCCGATAGTTTCTCCAGCAAGGGGTCGATTGTGTATCTTGAAATAATGAGGTAAAAATTACAAAAGTGAGAAAATTTATTAGCGTATCTACGTTTTTATTTATCAAAATATTGTAAAATTTGTTCACTTTTTTTTGTAATTTTCACCTCGTTTCAAGATACACCTCCAGATGTACGCGGCGGTTTATTTTTATTTTATCGACATTAAAAGTTGGCGGGAAGTCGACTTTTAATCGGCGGTTTTTAAGACATTTGCCGACTTTAAGTCGACTTGAAGTCGACTTTCGTCTTTAAAAAAGTCGACTTTTCTGCCAAGTCAGTTTTGAGTCGAAGTAGAGTCGACTTAAGTCGACTTTTTGCTCTTAAGGATATTCAATTTAAGCTATTTTTAACCATTCTTATAAGTCGCTACTGCTACTCAATATGTCGTTTAATTTAACTAAAACAATGTTAATTTAATTATTAATTTGACTAGCTAATGGAGTTAAAATAACATTCTTTGTGTTAAAATAATAAATTTTGACACACATGATAATTAAAAATAACAAATTGTTATTTAACTCAAGGTATTGATTTAAATTTTATTCTTTAATATTTAATAGCGTAGAGATAACTATACCATTTATGATTTATATAGAGTATATAAACTAATGATTATATATGTATAGAATAATTTATAATTATAATTGTAATTGCAAGCCGTTTTATCATAACACTGTCATGTAACACTCATCATAGCACTGTAAATTCAAGTGTGTTATTTCTACACGCATAAACGTTTAACTGAATGACACATTTGATTGAAGCTCGTTTTACATGTTTTGTTGCGTGTTAAATTAACACGTTTAATTGTACTAATATGTTGAACCGCGGTTAAATGACGTCATTCAAAACGACAAGAAATGTGTAAGAAGAGCTTCAGTTAAAATAATACATTAAATTTGCAGTGAATTCGCAGTGTAGAAAAAGAATTTTTCATTATTTCGTAAAATTATACTTTTTTTTTAAATGGAAGGAAGTTACGTTGCACGTAACTTTCTTCAACTTTTTAATACGCCATGAATATCTGTACTTGATGCATTAAATTATGCGTTTTACTCGTTGATATATTGTTTACGATAATCTTATCGTTGCATCTTTACGCGTATATATAATCTTGATGCTGCGAGATTATTTATATCAATATTACTCGTATAACGAACTCTCTTCGTGAATATATCTCCGATTTAAGGTCGATTTAGACATAACCGTGCCGTGCCCGTACCGTTTACGGACAAAAAGATTTTAGACTCGTTTTACACGTAGGTATCCGGCACCGGACTACCGGTGCCGGATATCCGATCGATTTTCTTTGTTTTCACAAGTCGATTATCGGACAAACGTGTAAATGCTCCTATATTAATCCATACACTTTGCGATCGGATACCCGGCGTCGGTAGTCCAGTGCCGGATACGTGTGAAACGGGGCTTACAGTCGAATTTCATCCGTTACATCTTCGAATATCTTCTTAATTATAGTGGCCGCCATTAGTTAGTGGAAGAGTTGCAGGCGTTTTGATGGGAGTTTTGGATAGATCTGTAAGAGAGTTCTGAAATTATTATGGTCGAAAGCGATTCGGGTACTCGTTAAGGCTGCATTCGAGGAGTGCGCTATTAGTACTATTTGCTTATTCCATCTTTGTTTTGCAACTAATGAGCGACAAAGATAGAATGATGCAATAGCGCTAATAGCGCGCTCCCCGAAAACAGCCTAAGAAGATATTCGACTTCGAAGGTCTGCCATGAACGTCATTTGCGTTTTGATGATTTTTTAAAACAATTCTAAGGTTTGCAATTTTTTACTTATCTCAACTTTAGAACTTTTCAAAAGGAATCAAATGAGCTACTTAGAACTATTCTGATTTTAAAACAAACTTTTTTTTTGTTTTTTTTAAGAATTAAAAAGTTTTTTTTTTTTATCAAGAACTTTAGTACTCGTCAAAATGCTTCAGATGAGTTATTCAGAACTATTCGGTCTTAAAGTTGGGTGTGAAGTTAGCCCATTTTTAAATTGCCTTTTTCAAAGTGTTAATCACCGGAACTTTTTTTTATAAACATAAAAATACTCTTATGTTTATCGTATTTCTGTCATCGTATTTTCTTTATTAAATTCATATTTTAGTCCAGTCAAATTGTCAGGGAAATCAAGCTTTACCTGGAAAAAAATCCAACATTTAAAATTCCTTTTGGGGTGTGTTGGAGGCATGTAGAAAAGCTTAACTCTAAGTTGGTGGGACAAAATATGCGGAGGCTTTTCCGCCATCTTGAAAAAACGGTTTTTTTTTGCAATAACTCGGCTCCCTGGAAAGCTACAGAGAAAGTAAGGTGACCAATTTGTAGCTTTTTTTGCGCTCTACAATTTATGTTATAAGACTTTTTCCTATAATGGATATTTGCCGACATATTAAATAACAAGATAAATATACCTAATAATTTTTTTCGAGAAAATTTTTTTTAAATTCTTACAGGTATTGTTAATTTTATTATAAATTGTTAATGGTTTAATAAGAAACTGTACTTGTATATTATGCGTATATAAGTACAGTGATATGAAATTAATTCAAAATCAGTGTTGGATGATAACTTGGGCCCAATATTGGCAGACAGTCTGGCCCAGCCGTTGAGCCAGTTATTTGCCAGTGATGGCCCAGCACTGGCTGATAGAACCTTGGCCGACAATTGACTGCCGTAGCATTGGCCAAGCGTTGGTTTCATTGTAACGTCTGGCAACTTCTATATGGGTAGGCAACCAAGATCCAGTCCTAACCATTTAACGACGTTTTTCTTAATTTATAATTAAATAACTTCATAAATTATATCAAATTTTGAAGTAACAATCACATTAATAAATTGCTGATGTAGGGAATTCACAGGAAGATATGCTCGTGTCAAACTCTTTATTTAATTGACCGATTATTACACCGCAGGAAACATCGCTCTGTCTCGCGAGTAGGCTTCTTCGCTCGGAATTCTCGGCGGCGTCCGGTCTTTTCCCTGGCTGAGAGGATTCTGCCTCTTTCGGCGATCGACGTCCTTCCTTCTATTTACGAACTCGGTTCGTTCGACTTCGAATTTTGTCAACAGTGACTACAGCTTGTCGCACGTAAACACGACCGCGTCAACGGTCCGCGTATCGCCCGTTACCAGCGTCTATGAAAATCGCTTACACTGATATAAGTATTTTCTAATGACTTGCCGTTAGTTGTGTTAACTGATTCATTTAAATTAATACTTCTATTGGAATAAGTTTCCATATTTTCTGTAGAATGATTTGTTGGCACGGGTTCGACAGTAGTAGCATCAGTAGCATTAGTAGCATTAGTAGCATTTTTTTTTTGAAATACATTTACAAAGATGTACATATAGTGTATACAAATATAATAAAATTGAAATTATTTCAAAAAGTAAGCGCTAAGTATTTGAAACCAATTGCATTGCCATTAGAATCAGATAATTAATTTCTTTTTTTATTTTAACATTTTTATTTATATTTAATAATGTTCAATTTACTATGTCAACAACTTTTCTTCCTACGATCCAGAAATACTTTTACACTGCAATGAAATGGCGCATCATCCTTGAACGCGAAACGCGTTACGTGTCGCCGCGGATCGTTCTGCACGTTGTGCAAGCGAAATCAGCAAAAAATTCCGGAGCCGTTACATCGCGGTTAACGGGCTCCGGTAGCTTTCTCGCTCTCCTCGTCAGCTCCACCCTCCGCAGATTTCTTATTGTCCACGCCGCGCGCTCGCCGATCGGGCCCTATCTCGCGGTCTCGCTCCCTCCGGGGTCCAGCCTGGCCCCGGAGGAAGATTGCGTGTGGACGGGGAACGCGCGCGCGACGAAACTAATAACAACGGCTCCGCAAACACGCAATTACGCCTCGACGGCGCGGCATGAACCTCGCTACTGCATTACGACGTGCTCCCGAACGAAATCTCGTTCTCGCATCGCGACCGTCGCCGCGAGAAAAAACGATCGACCCCGCGAAACGAGTCCCGATACTTCCGTTAACAGGCTTGGGAGGCGCAGGATCTTTTTAAGGGCCGGTCGTCTGCATTTTAATTAAGCGACAAACGGTAAAGTGATTAATGTTTGACGTAAATGCTTTTGAAGGTGTGAGTACTTTTAATGTCGCACGGAGTTAATATGATGGTCATGCGATTAGTTACGGTAAACGAGAGACATTCATATTTCGCTTAAATCCCACTTTAACAATGCAAATGGCTAAAGAATATCATAAAGATATCTATATGCCTTAAACGCTTTTTAAACGTGAGAAGCATCTTATCTTTTGGACTCTTTTGTATTGTTGAGTGGATCATTATAGTTTATTTAGCCATCTGTTCGACTAAATGAACTATATATTCGTTTACAAATTCTAAATTATCCATTATGTTATTTTCGTCGTTTTCGAGTGAAGGAAGATTTACACTGAAAATTATTAAAATTAATATTTAAAAAGCAACATATTATTAGAGGAGGAGGAGTAGGAGGAGGAGGAGGAGAAGGAGTTTAGTATACTATACATTCATGATCTATATACGTGAAATTTAATTACGTGTACGCGCGATTCTTTAATAACAACTTCTAGAGACTAGAAAGATTGGAATTATAAAATATTTTCAGTAACAAGAATTAATCAATTGGTATCCGATCGATAGTTAAACAGCACAATGCCGTGACTGTTAGTCCACGCTTCACCTTTATCCTTTGCATACGATCGTTTGCATAAATTTTGTTATGGTGTACCTCGATGGTATTTTAAATAAATTCCGCTTGTGGTCGAGCCGGAAAAGACTCGACGAGTGCTTTTGCCACGCGACCTTTATTACCTCTCTCGCCAGAACACACGCAGGTGCACGGGCTTTCGCGCTTACGATACATTCGATGCGGAGGCGACGAGCCAAAAGAGTAACCATTAATTTCATTGAAAACGCGTTAGAGACCTGTAATTGTCTATTGATCACCTCTGGACTTTTCTAAGTCGCATGTGCGTCGTAATGGTTCCGTAATCCATTCTATAGATAGCACGTCGTATGTCTGAACAGAAACTTGTGTTACCATATAAAAAGAAAATTTATTTCTTTATTTCTTAAATATAATTATATTTTTATTATATAATTCTATATTTGACGAAAGACACAAATTTAGGAGCATAAAATTTAGTCTTGTTTTGTATGCAGTTATAGTAAATATATTAAAGAAGGAATTAAAAAATATATAATTATAATTAGAAATATTTATACATTTTGTCTCATTTGTATTTTATTCAATTTTGAAGAATTAAAATATATATCTTGCCTTGTCGAAATCTCTCGAATGGCTTTTGAACCCATTACTTAGCACAGCATATCATTTAAGCCTATCGATATCGACTACGATATGCTAATACTGAAACTGCAAGAGAAACAATCGCCTACAGGAGAATCGTGAAAAATCATTAGTACGGGTTCAATCTTCCGGATAATTTTTCCATACTTATCTTGTTCGGCGACCCACGCATGTTTAACGGGACGACATTTAGTCCGGTCGCGGCCATTCAGTCGCGATATTACATAAGGCGCAGGTGACATCGCGGCGTGCTTTTTTTTAATACGCGTACACGTTTCTTCGCGTGGCCGTGTGTGTATGTCACGTCATTATGCTCTGCTTCACGATGCTCTGGCGAGACCAAGCTCGCAAATCTTCAACGAACAGTATCGCTTTCCCCACGTGGGCTTAAACTGTCCGCGAGTAATGACGCAGAATGTGGCAATCTTACTCGTATCGCGTGCGAGTCTTGTTTCGAAATCACCGTCTTCCTTCCGCCCGCGAAAAGGAATCGTGATTTTGTATTGAATAAGCAATCTCGACTGATTCTATTTTTTTTTTTAGCAAGACTTACATTAGAGAGCACAGAGATATTTTATAAATCTTGTGAGATAAGAAAATGCATTTTCTCGTATTCATAATTGAAATATTACGCGATACCTGTTCAACTTCATTATTATTGCGTCAAGAGCAGTACCGAGAGAGACTATGCAATAATAATAATTAAGTACGCGTGATTACGAGATCATTGTTCGCGACGTTGCGCCTATACTTTTAATATCTCGGAATAATTCGCAGGTCAAGCCGTTATTTATTCGTCGAAAAAAAGCGCACGTCGCATTAATTTATTTCGATACGTTCTCCGCAATGCCTTCGCAAGGATATATCGGTCATAGTCCCACAGGTGCGATCGAGAAAGTCATCGATCGTACCGAAAGGCAACTCACAGAAAAGTTCAATTCCCTATGGCGCCATGTACATCTAGCTTAGAACGTCTAACACCGGTGTTAGACGCGTTCCGTGCACGTTACAATGTTTTCGCAGGACAGTCGTGAAAAAGCGAGCTAGCAATGGAACGTGAAAGCGTGTCACCAGGATTATGCAGAGATAACGTTTGTTTAAGGCCCATTGAATGGCACGGTATTTTTTATTTTATGACCAATATATCTCCAATGTGGATCACTTTTAAATAAACGCAGCCGATAGTGTCGTAAGTGCGTTCAGTGTCTATCGAATTCTCTTTAATAACGACTATATTTGATCCTATAACACTGTCAGTTTTTTCTATTTTTAAACACAAGACTGAGGTTGGTTGTTCTAATGCTATTGAAGCACTTCAACGGATACTATTGACAGAGAAAACATTCCCACGAGAGAATTGTGCGCTCTGAATATGCTTAATTGAGTTCGATGATCATCGCGCAAGTGCCTGGCTCTGCTTGTGCCGCTAGAGTCGATAAGTAAAGTGTCAGTTTAGAAGAGGTACAATATACAGGAAATAATAAGAAACGTATCGCAAACGTGTATCTTTCAAACGGTTCCGCGAGTGCCCTAAAATCCTTAACCTTGGTGCGAACATCCAACAGTAATGAGAGCATACTAAACCTCATAGGCGTCTAACTCCTTTTTCTTGCAATACACGAAATATAATAAAAAATTTAACGAATTTCCAGTATCGTTCAATATAACATTAATGTATAATCTAAAGTGCTTGTAAAATTTAATGTAGAATATTATTTATATGTATATGTATTTCTGAATGTCACACACATATAAGGCGATATTCTTTTATGTAATGGCATATTACAACTATAATAATTCAACAAGAGCGCATGGGTAAAAATTATATCGTGATAATCTCTTTCAATTAATCAAGAAATTAAAAATCCATCAGCGCTATCAAAGATGTCCATAAAACGCGCAGAATTCTTCGCAGACGACGCCTATGAGTTTCTAGCTTTAGAGATCCGACAGTATTCGGTTATCGGCGCTATCGGGCATGATAGATGGCGAGTGGTGGCCACGATAAATCATCGGCTCGCACCGCACGAGGAGAATCTACGAGACCCGTCTGACTCTTCGGCTGTCGATCAGCGGCGCAGGCGGGAAACGGCGTGGCTGATAACGATCGACGACGAAAGTATTAATTATTATTTGCTGCTCGTGCCTTTCAATTTGTTTTGCTGCGCCGCGCTGGCACCGTTTCGCCCCGCGAAAGTGACGAGACCCCGCCGGAACGATTTCGCACGCCGGCAATAAATCACCAACGATTCCGCTTCCATAACGGTTCGAATTCGCGCGCGCGCGCGGAGGTGAGCCCGATCCGAGCGGGCCCTTTGTAGAACAACGAGTGATCGGTGTGTGTATGTGAAGCTAGCGTCTCATTTTGCGGAAACTGACAAACTATTAAGAGTTCTGGCTTCTTTTTCAATAGTTTTAAAGTTCCTAATAGGTTAAACAAATAGTTCTGGCCACGGTCATATAAACAGGTCTGGACACTTCGGCTCTGCAACTATAGAACTATAGAACTATTGCGGGTGCAAGTGGAACTGTTGATAAAACTCCGGATTTTTTAAAGTGAGGTGTTAACTTCACAGAGACGATATTTAATTGCAGCTAAAGTAACATATCAAATGTCAATTACATTATCGCAACAATTGTGCTGACTCGATCACTTCCTAACATCGCTCGAAAAAAGTCCCGTTGAGTCTGCGGCCTATGACGCGCCGAAATAAGAACGGGAAAGGAGGCACGCATAGAAGGGCCGACATTCATTAATAAATGCAACACCTCGTCAGCGCGCGGCCTACGTCTTCATTAACGGCGCGGCCGGGCGCGCGGTCCATTACTTTCCCAATAGCGACACGTACGTCGTTAAGAATGATATTTAATTAAGCGTCGAATAATTGGAAATATTCCTCGACGAATCGCATGCGCCGCGGGGGCGCGCGTCCACGTTGGTGTAATTAAAACTGTGGGATCGTTACGCCTGCGTTTTCCCTTTTACCGGATATGTACATACACGAACGGACACGCGTACGTATGCACGTATTGTGCGAGATTTTTCCGGCGCCCTCGGCGATGACTCTTCCCCGATTTCGCTGCGTGGGAGTCCCGCAGGTGCATCCTCGATGTCGGAGCGCGGTGATTCAGCGTTGAGTCGCTACGGCGTTCCTCTCTTCTCTCAGTTTCTCTGTGCGGCGGCGTATCATCGGCTTGTGCCGATGATCAGGTCGATAGATCACTCGTTGTTCGCTCGATGACATGGCATTTTGTGATTACTCCGTGTATTACTTTATCCCGAAACGGATTGCAACCTCTCGCTCTCTCTCCTCTCCTCTTACGCGAGCGAATCGGCTCAGAGTTTCGTTTGTGTCCGACAGTTTAGCCGGCGCACTGATAGTTACGAAAGATGCATTGTCTGTTTTACACAGGAGTGTTATTAACTAATCATTACAGATAAATTTGTAAGTAAAAATATAGTACAAAATGAATAATTATCAGGAGATAGACCTAACACAGGGTACTTTGATACGGTACCAAAACCGTAATATAAACGTTTCTACCAGTAGTTTGTAAAATCAGCTCGAGGCTTTTTTCCTATCCTTCTCCCCCTCCCATGTCTTGTAAATACGATTTAATTTTTGCCGTACTACCTTATTCTTGCACACCCGCCTTTTAACCGTTCTTTTAACGTTAATAATCGTTGGTCTCGGCTCACGCTAAGATCATGGATTCGAGAGAGACGCGAACGTGAAACCGCGCCCGAGTTATCGGCACATCTGTCCCGTAAATGGGCCCAAGATTTATGAGAGGGCCAACACGCGCCTGGAATCATTATCTCGACTCGGGGCGAGATATTTATACGTGTGGCCTTGTCAGCTCTCTTTCCACACCCTGTCATTACCCATGTGCGCTCCGAGGCTTCTGACGATTTTGCCGCTTCCTTGAAAACGAATTAATGAATTAAGATCGTTAATATATATTTTTTACTAATACATAAAATAATGACCCAATATGTGCAAAAGCATTGCATAAAAGTATGAGTGTATTACAAATCCACATTCTTTATGATAAGTAATATTGAGAGATAAAATAATATCATATCCATCGTAATCACCGCATAATTTTATCGGTATTTTTCGATTTTTATTACACTGTTGATTATTTTCTTCCCGTTTCATAAAATTACATTACATTCGTGATTTTCCAAACTTAATTATTTTAACTTATTTCTAACGATACAGTTCTCTCTCCCTCTCGCTCTTATTTAGCAGAAATTTCAAAGAATTTTTGCATTTTTTAGTCACTTGAAATACGATTTCTTCGCTTCAATTAACATGTAGTTCATAACGCGACAACGTAAAAAGAATTTTAACCGCCGTTACAGTTACGTAACCCTACGTAAGTTCAGGCTCGACTGTCTCATCCGTGACGTGCTCAGAGAACGAGCAAACAGGCGGGTACACCGGGACGTTAACGAGCGATTCGATCGGCGAGCCGGATTATTCCTCGGCTCGGAACCGACAAGTAGCTCGAGGAGGACCGCCGACGCTCGCGTATCAGGGCACATATCCGGGTAGACAACCCCTTAGGATGAATAATGGTCGCGGTAACGCGGCGTACGATCCCGGACAAAGCGAGGCCAACAAGTGTAACGCGTCGGCTGAATGCTCCAAGAGATCCGTTCGCTCCCTTCTCCTCCTAGTGGTCGAGAACGAGGCGTAGTGACTGTTAAGAAAAAAATAGTCGTATCTCGAGAGCAGCGTATAATAGTCGGTTAATGATCAGCGCTGAATACACACGACATGAATCGCTATGCGATCAGCATCGAAAACGCGCGAGAGAGGGACTCTCTCTCCGTAGAGACTCCGTTCTTTTTTTTTTATTTCGCCGAGACTCTTCTTTAAAAACCGCATGATTTATTAACCCGTGGCGCCGGACAGGTGAACTGTTCCCGTTCGCGGGGCAGTAATGAACCGGTCGAATGTGAGACTTGGATTATGGCAGCTAATTCATAATCTCTCGGGCGAGACACTCGTATAATCTGGATTGTTTTGTTTTATCGACGTCGAAGTTTACAGCTATTGTTACATACCAATCTTGCATAACGAGGGGAAACCCATTCCCAGGATGCCGTCCTGTTTATGAATGAAGGGCGTTTTACTCCAATACTTTTCAACTACTCCAAACTTCTGTGATGAACCAATGCCACCAATGATTATATTATCTTTGCATGTGTGCCCAAACACATCGTAACTAAATCGCAACAGGAATTAATGTTCAATGAGCATCTACAAAATATTTATTCCGAAGAAGGCTTCTTTAAGAAACATGTTCTTATTTATAACGTTTATACTGAGACACATTACACATGTGTCATATTTTCTGTAACGCAAATGTCGGAGGAGGGAGAGATAAATCTTAAAAAATATATATATTTCTTTTCGACATTGCTTTGGACTTACTACCCTGCCTGTGCTGAAGACTTCCGCGGACTTTCGATCACCCGCAGCTACGATCGCTTGAAATTAATCTCCTCTCCCTCCCGTAGAGAGGAGTCATCGGTCGGCGCGAGCACCTTCCGAGATCGTTAATCCACGATTTACGCAATCGTGTTTCGTAACGGTTGCCCCGTACATCTGCCACCTACATGCCTTGGGACAGAAATTATCCTAATGACGGTCGAGGGCTGTTTATAACGCCTCAAATTGATTCCGCCGCCTTGTGGTTTCGGGCAAGCGTGTATATTCGAGCAGTCAATCACTCCCCCGGTATGTATATCCCTCATAACAAATTCTATCTGCTTGTAACAGTAAGAGATTGGCAAGTATCTTGGCGAGATTATAAAGTTCGTGACAAGACATCGCATATCTACGATCATTATCTACGACATTATCTCTAAATAATTTAAATATAATCGAGACAAAAATTATCGCGAGTTAAGCATAATAATTATTAAATAGCATAAATAGAGGAAAATATACAATAGCAAATTTACTTTAATGGTAAACAATAATGAAATTTTTTACATTATTTAGTTTAGATGCCGCTTAAATAAAAAATTCTATCCGCACTTCTGTAAATTTCCGCACGTACTGACGACAGCGGTTTCCGGTTACACATAACGCAGTGTCACACTGTTACGTGGTGTCTCGTCGCAAAACGCGGCGTAATCGCAACTTGGAACTCAATATGGAATAGAGATCTCGAATGTTTATGAAATTACTCCGGCGGGAATTACTCGCAGTGACAAGGAATGGTTTCTGGAGCGCCCGTACCGTAAAGTACCGGCGAAATCGCGCGTCTCGAGTTTCGACATCGCGATGTCTCTCTGTGTGAGATAGTATACGACCTATATTAGACGTAAACTATCAAATAAAGCTTGCGGACTCGTTCGCCGCAGGCTTGGAGTTGGCTCGATGTCTCGTAACCACAATAGCACAAATCACATCGCTGTCCTGAGATACTACATCTATATTTAACGAAAGAATATTAACTCTGTACGTCTAAAATCTCGTTAGCCGTCCCCCGCAAATATTTATGTGTACTTTCACATGTAATGTACAAACGGAGATCGGGTGACTTGCTTTCGATATTTTTACAAAAATTAAACGTCACATATCCAGTTCTTTAAATACTTTCTCGATATTACAAGTCCTGAGGTGTCTTTGACACAAAATAGTTAAAACTGTTGCACGGATTAGTTTTGCGTAAAAGCCGTCTAATTATCCCCTGCATTAGTGTTGCGACCAAAGCAACGGCATTTCGCAGGTAAGAACCGCCTCTCATTATGGCGTACCGCCGACACTCGACCGCTGCATTAAATAGCACGTGCGCACGTGCTCGTAATTAACTCATTAGTTAGCACAATGAGTCGCTAGACTTGCCGTCTAACCGCCGATTTGAATCGCGCCACGATTTTAACGGTCGGTGTAAACGCGAGGAAAAAGGGATCGCGATAGCAGCTTGCTGCACGATGGATAGCATGTTACTTAACATGCTTCATGCGAGAATGAACAGCCAGAATAATAAAACTGGAGATTAAAGCTATCTTGTCTCGGTTTCCTGACATAATTTAATCTAATTCGTTCCGTATTTTCTCTAATATACAGTTCATTTTTTTTCTCTAAGGATAAAAGCCGAAAGAGGAGGATAAAAATACCAAACAGTAAAAATTTATTATTTTTAAATACTGGCTACTTTTTGCTTTTAATACTGTCTTTACATCGAGGAAGGATGAAAAAAAATATATGAAGCAACTACATGAGTAATAAGTGGAAAAACTCAGTCTGCTTGAACTCGCGGGACTCTGTCTTATCCACACCTGTACGTAAAGCCTCGCTCGCGCAGTTATTTGTGCCAGTAACCGTCGATTAATGTCTCGGAGAAACAAACGCTCTTCTTTTCTAGTAAAGAATGGCGGTATTTTTTTCATGTCGACCAATAAACAGGCAACATATATTGCTGTCACTGTTATGATCTAAAGCGACGTACTCAAGCGCAGCTCTATTATTATATAATAGCCACGTACTCTTTAATCTTTATTTCACGAATTTTTGACAAAGTTCTGTACCATAATCTCGGAAACAAATAACTTAGACCATCTAATTTTCATATGTGATTAATTATTTAGACTAATATTAGCTATTTGTCAGACAACATTGCTGAATAGTTTTGATCTAAGTTATTCGTTACACGATATCACAATAATATCCGTGTCTTCGATACGAAACTGATTATATATTTTAACGTTTAAATTTTTTCACGTTGTACGCTCATTGTCGGACGATTAGCTCACTTCTAACTTTGCCTTTTTTAAAGGATTTTGTGTGAATCATACCATACACAGTAAAAAATAAAATGTTAATTGTAACATATATATCTTTTTCAACTTAAAGTATGCCGACAATTTTTTCTGGTTCATTATGTAGAAGCAAATGTCTTGCGACTCGATGGCGTTCATCGCCTCCTCGTAGCCCGACGAACGGGCTGCAATCAACATTTCGTTTGTTTCGTTTGACTTTTTGCGATCGAAACTCGGTACGTCTCCGTAATGATAAAACGCGCCGTCTCTCTTGGCGGGGTCGGAGCAACACCTCACCGTCGCCTTTGGATCGTTGGTAATTTCTACGTTGGCGCCATCGGGTAATGTTTTCCTGTAATAATACTGAATGTTAATTGTTGCTTTGTTTAAATGCTTTAAATTAAGCTCAATCTGTCGTTTTTCTTTTTTAGCGCGTGTATGCTTTCCCTCTCACAAATTTTATATTCTGGATAATGACAAATAATATCCCCACGTAAAGTAAGCGCTATATTACAATTCCTTGGCACTTTCCGCAAAGACGACAGGCATCTTGGATTTTTGTATCCAAAAACGATTTGAATGATCTTCGTTCCATTGGCCGGGGTTACTTACTTCCTGGCCGACTAGCCACGAGGCGTGTTGCCGGTATACGGCCAATTTTTTGGATCGCTCCTCACTGGAGCCGGTAATGGAAGCGTTGAATACACGCGCGCGGGACTATTGCAAAACGACTCAATTTTCGAGGGATCAGAAGCGGTCGCACACGATTCGTAGCGGGCAAGCTGTTACAATTCCTTGGATAGCAAAGATAGATTTTGAATAAAATCAGGAAGATAAAACGCGTTAAGGTTCTTGCCTTCGCGCGTCTTCTGTTTGGCAATTGCTAGACATTGCCGAAGCCACCGTTCAATTGGAGTACCGGCGTTCAATGACTTATCCCATTCTGGGATCACTTTCGAAGACTTATCAATTTTTTTCGGTTTGAATATATCGTTATCGCGATCTCGATTTTCCATGTTCTCGATGTCCATCATAATTGTTTCTACTTTTTCTGTAATGCCTTCGTTAGGTAATGCTCCGTTTGGAGCGCTCGACAATTGCGTCGTTGATTGCAGCGTCTTGTGATACCTCTTCCCGTAAATTGTATATGTTCAGTTAAAAATTCTTTTGTCAATATAGCTTTTTTTTATCATAAAACCTGAACGTTTAATCTTTGACCCACGACGAGCGGAAACCGAAGAATTCGGCGTCGATCGATCAGCTCGATCCTCCTCTTTTCTCTCTGAAAGTTGTCCGCGATATGAATTTTGTTCCCTCGCTTCATTTGTCTCAAACAGAGATTGCCTAATGCCCGTTCTAGACTGGAGGATGATCCTACTCTCGGCTCTAGTGTAGACGGATACAAATCTATAGTTTATGTATAGTTTTATGTCACGTACACTATAGAAAGGAGGATGAGCCGAGAGTAGGATCATCCTCCAGTCTAGAACGGGCATTTAAAGGAGGGTCCACATTATCGAGCCAAACCGCGAGCCGAACTTCGCCGCGAACCGATCATGCGTCCACATTATCGAGTCGAACCTTGAACCGAACTTCGCCGCGAGCCGATCATGCGTCCACATCGAGCCGATAGGCTCGCGCGAGGCTCGCAAACCTCCAATCGAACATCAGTGCGAACCATCGCGTGCTCACCCCACGAATCTGCAAGCATTTTGATGATACGCGGTTCGGCTCGCAGTGTTCCACCAAAAGTCGGTATTTCGACGAAACATCAAAAGATGCTTTTTATGATCAGATTACACGCTTTGTCGAGTGGTAGTTAAGCTTCGAGCTAGACAAATAATACACTGGAAAAAAAGTTAGATTCAAGAAAATATTTTTTCACATAGTACCAATGGCCTTATTTACTTAATATAATCACATATTTATTTAGAATTAGATATCTTTACTTAATTTAAGTAAAAATTAGATATCTAATTTTTACATATATATATATATATATATATATATATATATATATATATATATATATATATATGCAAAATGTACACGTATAAAAATATAAATGTGCACACGCGCACATATGTATGAAATTGTATTTCAAATGAAAAAGGGTGATTTCTGAGCCTTGTATACTATTGTAAATGTAAGTACAAATTTTATTCTACTTCCTTCAATCTCCATTGTAATAGCTATCACGTTATTCGTCAAATGTATCAAATTTTCAGTGTATTAATTATTAGTTATTGGGTGTGGGTGTGAATGTGGGTGTGGGTGTGGGTGCGGGTGCGTGTGTGTGCGTGCGTGCGTGTGTGCGTGCGTGTGCGTGCGTGTGTGTGCATGTGCACGCGTTTCAAACGATTAATCTATAAATTTGGTTTATAGGTTAAACTTTTGATAGATTACTTTGCTACCGTATGATCCGCGGCCACGGCCATGGCCACGGCCACGGCTATATCCATATCCACGATATCCACCGCGGTATGACTCGCGAGATTTTTTGCTCTTCATCCATCTTCTAGCTGTAACAAAAAGAGAAATTATTTAACGATTATGATTTTTGTTATTTACGCGAGCGGACACAAGTTGTACATATATATATATATATATATATATATATATATCACGTCTATATATATATATATATATATATATGTAATATTATTTATTTATATTTATTTATATACTTACGTCTCGTGGGAGTTGGCAAAGCCGTTGCTGCAGCCGCAGCCATTGGAGTTGTCGCAGCCGCTGTGCTCGCTGTAGTTGTCGCAGCCGCTGTGCTCGCTATAGTCGCAGCCGCTGTACCCGCTCTAGTTGTCGCAGCCGCTGTACCCGCTGTAGTTGTCGCAGCCGCTGTGCCCGCTGTAGTTGTCGCAGCCAACTTTTTTTTTAAATTATCCAATTCTAATTGTGCCATCTGATCTCCCGCCGCATTTACTATTTCGTCCTCCTGTAAAATAAAAAAAGGATTATATTATTATTATATTTCGATTATAATAAATTAAGAGATACGGTTAATGTCTCGTGCCAAGTATACGTGATGCGAGATTACACCATAAATCTTTTACACGACGCGACGATTTGCGAGTACCCGAGATTTCAAGATTTCGTAATACTTACTGCGTCCATTTGATCTGCCATTCCAGTCGAGATGAACGGACGAGAGGGAGATGAAGATTCTTGAATCCTGTATGTGACACGTGTACGTACGTACGTACGTACGTGCGCGCGCGTGCACTCGCGTCGGAAAGAAAAGGAGAATCCCTTGTTCCTCGCGAGCCCCGATCCGTGTAATCTCGATCCTTGTCGCGCACTAGGAGATGCAGTATGCACGCGGTTATTACGCGGACTTTTACGCGGACTTCACTGGCGTGCCGCGTGACCGTTCGAGACAAATCTCCGGGGTGGATTCGCGCCATTCGCGGACGTTGTTTGATGAACGAATGACGGTGGTGCGGGTGGCGACTGCAGCGGCTAAGTAACAATGGCGGCGTTCAGCAGACACAACTGTTGAGTTCGTCTTATCACCACTCTGCGTTGATTGGTTGGTTTTAAAAGTAAGAGCCAATCACGTCTGACTGCTACATAACTATTTAACAGACAGTAATACAACATTGCTCCACATAGATTTTTTGTAGTAAATTTACCGCTCTACAACAAAGATTTCTTATCATTTTTTCATAAATTCAACCGCTCAAAAGATATTCAAAGTTCAAGTTTGATAAATTTTATAAAACTTGTTTTTGCTTCTTACGAATTTTGTATCATATCGACTATCAAAAATTATGAAATAACCAATACATATTTTTGTAGAAAATTTAACGATCTACAAAAAAGGTCTCTTATATTTTTTTCATAAATATAACCATTTAGACGATATTAAGGTTTAAAGTTCAAAGTTTTAAGTTACTTAAAGTTTTCCATTTTACTTAACTTATCATCCTAATCCTGTTGGCCGAATTGGTCGAGTGGCTCGACAGTTATCGGGAACTGTTTGGGATGCGCAAGACAGTTTCGCCATTCTATTGCACACCGCAAAGCATCGTTCAATTGTTTTACTGTAATTTTCTGTTTTCCTAATTTCTCCCGAAACATTCTTCATTTTTATATTTTTTCTTCGGTTAGAAAATCACTTCCATCTTCGGTGATCTCATCTATTTCTACAAGGGAAGTGCTTTTCTTATCTTTATTCAAAATCTTCTGTCGAACAAATAATTTTACATTACTAGCTAATTGGCCTACATATAATATTCGTTAGACACGATACAGTTCTTTGTTTATTTCTGTCACATTTTGTATGTTCTTTTCCAATATTTGTATACGTAACTATATTATTCAGGATGTAGGTGAAGATTTTTTTCATTTTACTTAACTTATCATCCTAATCCTGTTGGCCGAATTTGTCGAGTTGCTCGACAGTTATCGGGAACTGTTTGGGATGCTCAAGACAGTTTCGCCATTATATTGCACACCGCAAAGCATCGTTTAATTGTTTTACTGCAATTTTCTGTTTTTCTAATTTCTCCCGAAACATTCTCCATTTTTATATTTCTTCTTCGGTTAGAAAATCACTTCCATCTTTGGTGATCTCATCTATTTCTACAAGGGAAGTGATTTTCTTATCTTTATTCAAGATCTTCTGTCGAATAAATAATTTTACATTACTAGCTAATTGGCCTACATATAATATTCGTTGGACACGATACAGTTCTTTGTTTATTTTTGTCACATTTTGTATGTTCTTTTCCAATATTTGTATACGTAACTATGGGAGCTTTCCAGCAAGTGACACAAGCCGACACAAACGTCGTTCTATCTTTCTTTTTTGGCAATGAGTAACAAAGATAAAACGATACCTGTGTCGACTTGTGTCGCTTGCTGGAAAGCTCCCTATATTATTCAGGATGTAGGTGAATATTTTTTCCATTTTACTTATCATCCTAATCCTGTTGGCCGAATTGGTCGAGTTGCTCGACAGTTATCGGGAACTGTTTGGGATGTGCAAGACAGTTTCGCCATTTTATTGCATACCGCAAAGCATCGTTCAATTGTTTTCTGTAATTTTCTGTTTTCCTAATTTCTCCCGAAACATTCTTCATTTTTATATTTCTTCTTTGGTTAGAAAATCACTTCCATCTTCGGTGATCTCTCATCTATTTCTACAAGGAAAGTGATTTTATGATATTGATATTAAGTTTGTATTTAATGATATTAAGTTTGTATTTAATTGTTCTCGTGTTCGTAGGATTAAAAATAATAAATAGTGAAAGTTATTATACCATATGATACGTCTTCTATTGTTTTGTTGACATTAAGGAATATCTACAATAGAATTATATTCATTACGATAAATGCTCTTTGGAGAAGAAAACTGCATCACATAGGCCAGATAGATTACGATACAATTTTTCGAGAATACTTATGATATTTAATCGTTTTCTACCGGCCTTTTTAAGCAGAGTAATCAATATATAATCAATATATAAAGTAATTACTTACAAAATTTTGCTATAATCTTTTAGTTCGTCGGACGTTGATTCATTATTGTTAGGACCCTGCGGTGGTTCTACCGCATAACATAAATCACAATAATGCACTACGAATACTGATTTGTTAATCTTCTTTCGTTAATACATGAACTTAAAACTTTATATAATTATTTAAAATATAAAAAGTCTCATTGCTTAATTTCATGTATTCTACCTGCACATGAACGTTATTGTAACTTATGTCAAACACTTATGATTAAAATCATATTAACTGTATAAAATATATTATAACTATGTTTAAATTTCTCATAAACAAATATAACGCATTTAGCAGATTAAAAAAAAATGTTATTGTGTGATTTTCGCAATATACTATGTTAACGCGGAGCGTTACTTTTGTAGTAACTTAATGAAATTATCGTAACTTACGATAAGTCACTCCACGATAAGTCTCGGCCAGAGACTCTCGTTTACGCGATGATAATTATCGTAAGTTATGATGATTTTCTTCTCTTTAATTCAAGATCTTCTGTCGAATAAATAATTTTGCATTACTAGCTAATTGACCTACATATAATATTCATTGGACACGATACAGTTCTTTGTTTATTTCTGTCACATTTTGTATGTTCTCTTCCAATATTTGTATACGTAACTATATTATTCAGGATGTAGGTGAATATTTTTTCCATTTTACTTATCATCCTAATCCTGTTGGTCGAATTGGTTGAGTTGCTCGACAGTTATCGGGAACTGTTTGGGATGCGCAAGACAGTTTCGCCATTTTATTGCACACCGCAAAGCATCGTTCAATTGTTTTCTGTAATTTTCTGTTTTCCTAATTTCTCCCGAAACATTCTTCATTTTTATATTTCTTCTTTGGTTAGAAAATCACTTCCATCTTTGGTGATCTCTCATCTATTTCTACAAGGAAAGTGATTTTCTTATCTTTATTCAAGATCTTCTGTCGAATAAATAATTTTACATTACTAGCTAATTGGCCTACATATAATATTCATTGGACACGATACAGTTCTTTGTTTATTTCTGTCACATTTTGTATGTTCTCTTCCAATATTTGTATACGTAACTATATTACTCAGGATGTAGGTGAATATTTTTTCCATTTTACTTATCATCCTAATCCTGTTGGTCGAATTGGTTGAGTTGCTCGACAGTTATCGGGAACTGTTTGCGATGCGCAAGACAGTTTCGCCATTTTATTGCACACCGCAAAGCATCGTTCAATTGTTTTCTGTAATTTTCTGTTTTCCTAATTTCTCCCGAAACATTCTTCATTTTTATATTTCTTCTTTGGTTAGAAAATCACTTCCATCTTTGGTGATCTCTCATCTATTTCTACAAGGAAAGTGATTTTCTTATCTTTATTCAAGATCTTCTGTCGAATAAATAATTTTACATTACTAGCTAATTGGCCTACATATAATATTCATTGGACACGATACAGTTCTTTGTTTATTTCTGTCACATTTTGTATGTTCTCTTCCAATATTTGTATACGTAACTATATTATTCAGGATGTAGGTGAATATTTTTTCCATTTTACTTATCATCCTAATCCTGTTGGTCGAATTGGTTGAGTTGCTCGACAGTTATCGGGAACTGTTTGGGATGCGCAAGACAGTTTCGCCATTTTATTGCACACCGCAAAGCATCGTTCAATTGTTTTCTGTAATTTTCTGTTTTCCTAATTTCTCCCGAAACATTCTTCATTTTTATATTTCTTCTTTGGTTAGAAAATCACTTCCATCTTTGGTGATCTCTCATCTATTTCTACAAGGAAAGTGATTTTCTTATCTTTATTCAAGATCTTCTGTCGAATAAATAATTTTACATTACTAGCTAATTGGCCTACATATAATATTCATTGGACACGATACAGTTCTTTGTTTATTTCTGTCACATTTTGTATGTTCTCTTCCAATATTTGTATACGTAACTATATTACTCAGGATGTAGGTGAATATTTTTTCCATTTTACTTATCATCCTAATCCTGTTGGTCGAATTGGTTGAGTTGCTCGACAGTTATCGGGAACTGTTTGCGATGCGCAAGACAGTTTCGCCATTTTATTGCACACCGCAAAGCATCGTTCAATTGTTTTCTGTAATTTTCTGTTTTCCTAATTTCTCCCGAAACATTCTTCATTTTTATATTTCTTCTTTGGTTAGAAAATCACTTCCATCTTTGGTGATCTCTCATCTATTTCTACAAGGAAAGTGATTTTCTTATCTTTATTCAAGATCTTCTGTCGAATAAATAATTTTACATTACTAGCTAATTGGCCTACATATAATATTCATTGGACACGATACAGTTCTTTGTTTATTTCTGTCACATTTTGTATGTTCTCTTCCAATATTTGTATACGTAACTATATTATTCAGGATGTAGGTGAATATTTTTTCCATTTTACTTATCATCCTAATCCTGTTGGTCGAATTGGTTGAGTTGCTCGACAGTTATCGGGAACTGTTTGGGATGCGCAAGACAGTTTCGCCATTTTATTGCACACCGCAAAGCATCGTTCAATTGTTTTCTGTAATTTTCTGTTTTCCTAATTTCTCCCGAAACATTCTTCATTTTTATATTTCTTCTTTGGTTAGAAAATCACTTCCATCTTTGGTGATCTCTCATCTATTTCTACAAGGAAAGTGATTTTCTTATCTTTATTCAAGATCTTCTGTCGAATAAATAATTTTACATTACTAGCTAATTGGCCTACATATAATATTCATTGGACACGATACAGTTCTTTGTTTATTTCTGTCACATTTTGTATGTTCTCTTCCAATATTTGTATACGTAACTATATTATTCAGGATGTAGGTGAATATTTTTTCCATTTTACTTATCATCCTAATCCTGTTGGCCGAATTGGTCGAGTTGCTCGACAGTTATCGGGAACTGTTTGGGATGCGCAAGACAGTTTCGCCATTTTATTGCACACCGCAAAGCATCGTTCAATTGTTTTACTGTAATTTTCTGTTTTTTTAATTTTTCCCGAAACATTTTTTATTTTTATATTTCTTCTTCGCTTGCTGCTGCATGAGATTCGAGGTCCAACGTCCTTTTTAGATTTGAAAACTGCAAATGGTGTCCTCTGTTCCACATTCCAGTCTGCATGCAAGGCATTAGGTTTGCTGGAAGATGACAAACACTGGGACAATATCTTGGAGGAAGCTGCCTTGTGTGATTCTCCCTTTAAGTTGCGGGAGCTTTTTACAGTGATGTTGGTATTCTGTCAACTTACCGAACCTTTGAGTCTTTGGGAAAAGTACAAAGACAGCCTCTCAGAAGACATTACGTGACAAGTGGAGAGAGAGTTGCAAGCACTATATATATATATATATATATATAGTTGTTCTACATAACCTTTGCACCATTCGGCTTCCCATATTCCTCTTCCTTGGTGCTGTTCGATAATTCCAGCCAATACTACCAGCTAATGGTAGCATTTCTTTTGGAGAGTAATCTCTAAGATAACCGTCATTTATGATTCTTGCCCAATTATACCCATACTGAAGAGCGTCTTTCTTAAGATAAGTTGAGAAAAATCTTTTGATTTGGTCCCAGTTATCTGATGTAACATTAGTATAGGACATTCTGCAAATTTGGGTCCATTTTTGCCTAGTTGCAATTTCTGCATGCTCAAGGAGTTGAATCATGCCTAGACCATTCCTAGCTGTGTGGGTAAGTACTGTAGAACTCAAAATTGCAGCTGTAGCTCCATCTGACTCTTCTTCTTTTCAGGTGATGACGTATTGAGAAGCTAATAGGGTGAACATTGCCGAGGTAGTAGGTCTTCCTTTCTGTAGCATTGTTGAAATGTAATCAATACACTGTGCACATGGTGGAATAAAACCCCATTCAATAGGCCAATCTGCTATGGCATTTAAATTGTTGACATATTGCACCTTAAGGAATGCATTAGTTAGCTGGTCCTTGTTTTTTGTGGCACTTCTCCACATTGTCAATGCTAAAAATCCTGTTAATTGTTTCAAGATGATCTCTTCTCTTGTTGCTGCTCCTTCAGATTTTAGAGCTTCAATCATGGTTACTATTTTATCCTTGAAATTTTTCGCATCATCAGGTGAGTATGTTTTGATTAATTGAAGATATCTTGTTTTAAGATATATATATATATATATATATATATATATATATATATAAAAATTAATTAAGATATCTATTAAGATATATATATATATAATAAATTAATTAAGATATCTTCAATATATATATATATATATATATATATATATATATATATATATATATATATATATATATATATATATATATATCATTAAAATCGACTAAAATCTATCCTCTAATAAAATATATATATATATATATATAGTCTGGCGCTTTACCACAAGACCACACGATATAATCACATATTTACTTAGAATTAGATATTTTTACTTAAATTAAGTAAAGATATCTAATTCTAAATAAATATGTGATTATATTAAGTAAATAAGGCCATTGGTACTATGTGAAAAAATATTTTCTTGAATCTAACTATTTTTTTTCAGTGTAATAAAAGACGAACAATGAAAGTAAACGTAGGTCTCAGTCATTGACGTTGCAGACGTTGCCCAGTTGCAGTATTCGATTCGATCCGAGTATGTGCAGTCTGCATAACTACTGATACAAAATGGAATGGTCTGACGAAAAATGTTTGAAATTAATTAGTGCTTATGAGCAAAAAAGATTATTGTGGGACGTTAAAAATCCCCAACATTATAATAAGATAGAAAAAAATTCTTTAGCGAATGAACTAAAGCTTCACAAACTTCTGGTATAATGAGGCTAATGGATTGTTTTGAAATTCTAAATAAATATTGTAGACTTGTATAACACTCGCCAGTTGATGAAAATTGCGGTGTTACTGCAAGTCTTTCTTGCACACTTATGGCTTCTCTGAACTGTGTATTCTGTTTTTGTACTTTAATTAAATTAAATTTAATTAATGAGATATTTGAAATCACTTGCTGATATTTGTATAAAGTTTTTATATCTTCCGTTGATTTCTTGACATTTTGAATTACTGAGTAGATTATTAGCGTTATGTACCGTTCTTCTTGACAATAAACGAACTTGCTACCATCGTCTATTTCGTCTTTTTCTTTTCAGCATGTGATGAATATAAATGTACGCTGCAGCAGCTAATTTTTAATTTTTCATTTTTGGTTTATTGCGTGATGTTGATTCATCCACATGAGTTACACGACTGGTGCAAACTAAATGTGTATCAGAAATGCTCAATGCGTACGATTATTTGAAGATTTACTTTAACTTTTGTTTATGTTAAAATAACTTTAACAGGCGTTCAACCATAAAATTTGTTGATAGTCCCAGTCTTCTGAGTCTACTTTGATTTGACGGAACATCTTTTCGATGTCCGCTGTGAACACGTAAAGAAAAAATCGAAACCACAATAGCATGTTAAACAAGTCAGTCTGTAATTTGGCACCGGTATGTAGTAAATCGTTTAATGATACTCTGTTAGAAGTAGGACACGAACCGTTAAAAACGACCCTTAGTTTCGTTGTCAAACTTTGTTCTCTCAACACCCCGTGATGGGGTATGTAGTATGCTGAAGATGGTTCCGGCTCGTAAGTCAGAAACTCTCGTCATGTGATTGAGCTTTTCATATTCACGCATGAATTCCCGATAGATCTTCTCATAGCTCGAATCTTTCGTATTATACATCAAGTAACGTACCACACTCAACATGGATAAACCGATCGTACGCAACATCCCACGTGCGACAAATTGTTAAATTCGCTATCGTTCATCATCCTGGGAACCAAGCCAGGGATTATCCCTCATTTGCTGAACCGTGTAGTATGCCATTTTTGCGAATATCGTCAAAACACGCAATTACTACGATGATGTTTGGCCAACCAACGCATACCATCACCACCACCACTACCCTCGATCAGTATTGTAATCAGTATATCCACTCTAGTTTAAATCCAGTAAATAACCATTTACATTTTTTAGAGCAAGAAACGAATCCATATTATCGTGTACAGCTATTGCACCTTTTTAAGTGATTGTAGTCTATTTTTACTAGTTAGTTCCCACAGTTCCAAAACTTTGACCCATGGTTTGCTGTTATTTTTTAACCATTGTATATCATCTGCAGTAACATTGTCGTCAAATTCTACATCTGTAAAAAAGAATGTTAAAATAAAAATTTACCTCTTCTTTGCGCCTCCAGTCGGACGAGAGGGAAACGAAGATTCTTGATTGAATCCTCACGAAGCACGCAACGCTCGGACGCTCGCACGTTCGTCCGCGCGAGAAAACGTTATTAAGTGCAACAAGGTTTTTTGGACAAGTTTCTTAAATTTTTTTATACTATCTTGTGACTTTAAATATGTCTCTTTCCAGGTTTTACATGAAATTTTTATAGGGCAACTTTGAATTAATATGTAAAAAGTTTTAAATTAATTTTTCATTAATATTTGTAGGTATATTAAGTATAGTTCCGTATGCGACTTCTGGCACAATATTACAGAAGAGTAAAGATTTTCTAAACCTTATCGTAAGGCTCTCTCTCGATCAATGATATTCTAGAATGTATCTTGGCCTACTTTTCTGATTTCCTTTTCAAACGGAAATTTCTCGTCACCGTAAGGAGTCCCGCTAAATAGCGATGCATCCGGTCCTGCAAAAAAGATCCCACTTTGGGCGGCCTCCTTCGGCACAAAACTCGGTCGGATTGAAAATAGACGAGCTCTCGTAAGGGGAAAAAATATTAATAAATGGTGGGTGAGTCCTATTTCCTGGGACCGGATCTGTATGTGGGGTACCGACAGTCGAAGGGTGGGCAATACCGTTAACCGTCATCGATAATCGACTGGCTCGATCGTCCTTTGTAGGCAACAAAGCATGGCCTTACATCTTCCGGAAGGAATATTTCGTTCAGATCTCATCCGTCCTTTTAATGGTTAAAGACCTATATCAATACGCATCGATACGCATTCGAGAAAAAAATCATGCATTAATATCGTGACACATAACCGAATCAAAGATATTTAAAAAAACCAAACTTCTTTGCAGTAATAACAATAATAATAACAAAATAATAATAATAAAAATACAGGTGTTGCTCATGATTTAATGTTTGTAATTGAATATTGTACGTTATTTTATTTATATTCTTTTTATACTTTACACTCGTCTGTATCCCGTTTTAGATCGCACTTGAAAAGTGATCGAAACTTGATCCAAAACGTAGTGCATACTTTGTACATATGGGCCAGTTAGTCGAGTAATAAATTAATTATTTGCTATTTATTCACTGGCGGACGAAAGTTTTTTCTACAATAATAATAACCTTTATTAACGGGTAATAAACCCTTTAGCGTACAAAGCGAAAAGAAAAACAAGAACAATAAAATAAAATTAGAATTTTACAACATAAGATGGAGAACATTAGGTTACAAGAGTAGACGAGAAAGTTTATAACATTAAATAAGGAAAAGGCCAGCGTGCGAATTTATTTAATGAGAAAGTTTATTTTTAAAAGTAGATATTTTTTACGTAATATAATTAACAATGAATATGATTATTTACAATAAAGTCAATTTTTTTGTTCTAAATTTTAATTTCACTTGAACCACCTTACAGTAGTTACCTACCTACTTGCGATAACACGAGATACGCTCCGTCGTGCAACAATCAGTACCTTGTGGCGCACGTGCGCTTTTTACACAGATGATTGTTATGAGTACCATTATGCCAATCGCATTTATCTCGCACTTAGGCGAACTTGAAGTGCCTCGTGCGATATAGCGTCCTCACGTTTTGAGCTCCGATGTTCGCGACTTTCGCGGCGATTTGCTACAGAGCGAACCACGAAACTCTCGATTGCTCTGATCAAGAGACACGGTAGTATCTCGCGCCAAGTACACGCACCGTGACTCTTTTACGCGACGCAACGATTTTGCGAGTACTCGAGATGTTGAGATCTCAATAATGAGTGAACGGATCAAGTTCTAAGTAGGCTTGATCGATAGCTTGGGGTCGATTTATAAATAAAAGTGTTTTTATTTTTCCGCTACCTGTTCTACGAGCGGAGATATTGCAATGCAAAGTCCAAATGTGAAATATTTATATTAAGATACGTCATTGTCGTCGTTAAGAGATACGTCTCTCATGTCACTTTCATTTCATGGCGCTAGAGTCGCGTCCTTTTCACTTTTTCGACACTGGCGGTGCTATGGCCGCACAATTATGCTCTGACAAGGCCAAGGAGACAGTTGTGAGTGGCTAAATTCCTGTTACATGTATGTGATATGAATACTTGCAATTGTATAGTTGTATCTGAGAGAAAATGTATCTTTAATTCAGGAGAGAGAAAGGTAGTCCGTGCAAGCAGATGCAAATGGGTCTATGGGGAATGCTCCTGATGCACTTACTGCAGATAGCCGTGGCGGAGCGTTCATATGCAGATTTAGGTTTTCTCAGCACTAAAAACAAAGGTTTCCTTAGAAAAGATGTATGTATTTAACAAGGAAGATTCTTTGAAGACTCTACGAATCGTTAAAGTCTGACTTGGAAAGATTAGAGAAAATGACCAAGGGAACGAATTCTATTCGTGAGCTCCAGAGCGATGTCCATTTCTGCGAGAGATCAATGCAAGGAGCAAGGAGAGCTGATTTTCCTTTGTTTCTTTTTCCTTAATTTTTTACGTACGCGGCACTCACAAGCTTCATGGGATAAGACTGAGGCAATCTTCTTTTGGAATCTTCTTCTGTGAGCTAACACGGCTTGAAGCCGGGGTCGAAGGCTAAGCCTTCGATCCCATTCTCCTCAGCAAACATACCCTCAGCGATTTGCTGATGGTATGTTTCAACTGAGAGTCAGGTTCTCTGGTTACCTCGTCGTTCTTGTTGCTGCCATTGCTGTCCGATGACTCGGTGTTGCCCTTGGCATAGTTCTTGATTCGCCTCTTTTCTGCCGCCGCCGTTTTTCTGGTGGTTGACGGAGCTCTTTTTCGGCCTCTGGGGATTGTGATTTTCTTATCCACCTTTTCCACGGACGTTATCGTTGCCTTCGTCGTCTTTCTGCTCGACTGGTTTTCTTGCCTAATTATCTGATAGCTCTGGATTATAATTGGCGAAGCCTTCGATGTACTCGCCTGTTGTTTGTCTTCCTTCTCTTTCGGCGTGGAAGTCGTTACTGCTGCAGGTGTAGTTATGCTCTGTGTTCTTTTTTCTAATGCGAACGCTCTTACCTCAGGAACGTCGTTCTCGAATGTTGTATTTATCTGGTAAACCAGATCTCTTTTATCCTCTTTGTCTCGAATTACATACAGTAACTTAACCTCCGCCACTGATTTTCCTTCCGTATCTTTTACGTCGACTTCTTTTATGTGGAATACGTTCTTGTTTCATGCCCTTTCGCACGCCTTTATTAACTCGAAAGATGTGTCTTGTGCTTCGTTAATACGGGCGCTCGTTGAGGTGTCAATCTGGTTTCACCTTTATGCATCACGTACCACCCGAAATGTTTCGCACCTTGTCGAATGACAGCTGCGGGAAACACATCGACGTGTCTCTCAATAAATTCCGTTAGATTAACGGTAAATAACGGCGCGTCGTTGATTTTCGTCGTCATACGGGCGACGCGCGCGAATGGCGTGGTTGGATTTAATATGATGGAATTAGCTATTAAATTTGCCCGTATCGTACCCGTTAATCTAATTGCTTGAGCGTCCGGCAAATCGTGCTTCTCGTATTCTTCCAGAAAAGTCGTTAATCGGAAGGCTTTTTCGTATTCGCGGAAACACCGATTTGTTACTTGGTCCGTCTCTTCCGGCGTCAATCGACTGGTGACAGTCCACGGACGTAGTCTTGAATTTGTTCGAGGTGATGGTCGCTCGAATATTTTACGTCTGCGTGATTGATATAGTCCCTCATTTTATGGCAATCTTCTTTGGAAATCCCCACGAAATTCGGCACGACAGTCGCAAATGTTTCCAATCAGCTCTGTCAGTTCATCACGGCAAGAATCCAGCTGATAGATTTGTCAGTATATTAGCTCTTCAAATTTTCTGTTTCTAATGTCACATCTGTGATTATTGCATTACAGCTACGAGAGAATGTACAACATGAGTATAAACAACAAAGTTATGAAGCATCAGAGGAATTGCTGCAGTGTATAGAAGGGATAGTGAAGTGCTATTTATTATCCTGTTCTCATTTGGCATTAATTGCTATTAAGACAAGTTCAACGTGCGTATCCCCTCGTGATTTTTTAGTAATGTGAAATATTGTAGGTTTTAATGCGTGTAAGAAGCTAATAATTTTTATTATTTAGATTAGAATGTGAAACACTAGTTCAATTAATGAAAGCGCAAGTGGAAGTTTAAAACTGGAGGTTTTTACTGATTTATTTTCATAAATAAAGCTATACAAATTTTCGTTATTTGAATAATTTAGTTCATAAAGATTTAATGTTTGATACATTTTCATAAGTTTTGGGAGTCTCATTCTTTTAAAAAGAAAATCGACGTAGTTAAGGCGCCTCTACATAAGTCGCTATTCGCGAAACGTAGTTCGCGTATCACCGTACGCACGATATACAGAGGTTATGAGAGATATTGACATGTAGACTGTGCGTGTATCTTGCGTTTTGCGAATTGCGATTTATGTAGAGGCACCTTAACGCAGTTCGTTGTATATATTAATGCCTAAAAAAATCTCATCCCGAGTTTCTTATCAAATATTCTCATTGTGATTAAACTGAAATCAAACGCTAAAAGATTTGGTGTGATTTACTAGTTTAAGGTAGCGCAATACCTGGTACAGTTGCATAAAAAATTACAAAGTCCGCGTGGATTGGAATGGTCCGGTATGTGTCCGATACGCCCGAGCATAAATCCGGTTTTGTGGATTCGAAGTTGAAACCAGGCTGATATTTATCTCCTTGACAGGACTGGATAAAAATGATTTTTGGTTTATTGGCCAATGTTGGACATTTATCCGTTGTAAAACTATTCCAAATAGTATCTATTGGGTATCTCGTGTCAGCAGCCATAAGCTGTCCAAGGCGGCCGTGCGTTAGCACAACTATAACGATGCAGTCGTGCTCTGAATGATCATATTTAGCATCTGTAAAAATAATAATTTGCTTGTTACCTGCTTGTTACATATATCTGCTTGTTACATATTTCAGTTACCATGATGAAGTGCATCTTACATGTATTCAATATTTTTTGTATTTAAATTAAATGATTTTGTTTTCTAGCTTGGTAGATCTATTTTTGTTAAAATGGATTTATAGGTTTAATTTGTATTTTGGTTTATAAATTTAATTCATTTGGTTTCCAAAAAGATACAGAATTATCCTTCAAATTGACAAACACGCGAACAAATTGTCGTTCATATAGCCCCGTTATCCGAATATACGTACGTTTTCGAAGTGCCTTCACACGGAAGAAATCCGCTTGCCTCGCGAGAGCATTTCGCGAGAGAGCTTTACATGTTGTTACAGGACAATTTGAATGCGTAAACGCCGAATATATAACGCAGCCGCCGATCGCCTTAAGTCCCGTTGTTACTGCTGGAACCGGCTGTACAACACATCGAGGATTATTATGCGCGATATACAACGGCGATATGCACCTTGTGTCGAAGTTCGCATTTGCGAACGATGATAACGGTGCCGATAGCAGCGCGTCTTCGAGATCGCTCCAAAGCCTAAACTTTTGCTGATTACGCCTCTTTACGGTCGTAATTAGACTGTGTAATGGTACATTTTTGCACCATTTATAATTTTAGACTTTAAATGAGAAACGAGTATAAAAATTATCATAATATAATATACAAATATACGTATACATATATTTTTTTGTGTATGTGCGGGGATAAATAAATAAATCTTTCGTCACATTCGTTACATATGTAATGTATAAAAATATTAATTTAATATATATTCTTATCTTTTTATCTTTATTATATTAATGAGTTAAAATTTTTGGATTTTCTTAAATTTAATAACGTTACTTACACATTTCAAGCTTTTTGTAAACGTTTCTCAGTTCACACATTTGCTAAATGCTGTGGATTTTCACGATGCAGCGCGGAAACATGTGCATGTCCAAGAAATTTATGTCGGAGCTCATCTTATCGATTTCGCTGGAATTTACTTCAGGTACGGTTTATCGGCCGAAAGTGCGCAAGAAGAAGATGCTTCTCGCGGCTGTATCTCAACGACATGTTTATTGATATTTTAAACATGCGCATCGATAATTTCCGACATGATAATTTTCTTTGAGATAGCGTAGGCGATGTTATACGAATATATCATAGATATAAATAGCAATCAATACATTTACCTTACGTTCTTGATCAATTTTAGCTCGGTTAGGAAACGATGAAAGTAGTGGTATTTCACCGGCGATGTTGCCATCTCCCACTTATGCTACACCTTTCATATCTCCTTACAGTACCAGACTAGAGTCAAGCTCAACAGGGTCTTCTTTTAATTCCCGCTAATTTTTCCAAGCCCGTTCTCTTGGCTTGGCTATAGTGAATACTCATTGCGCGGAAATATAAGTCGAGTATGGCACTTCTTGGAAATACCTACTGGCTTATACTTATATGAATGTTGTTAAATATTCATTAGCGATCTAAATAACGTGTCAAATCTTTAAATATTTAAATACACATGACTAATGACTGGGCAGTATTAAATGCACAACGTGCAGAAGGTAACGCTACGATGGAATCTCGAGAAGGGAAATGGAATGCCTCTGCCGATAGATCACTGGCCAGTTAAAAACAAGTTCAACGGTACGCGGTCTAATCTAAAATCTAAAACGAACGGCGGGAACAGGTCGATTTTTTGTCACGTCCAACGTGGGCGGATGTATTATGGCGTCCGTGAACTCGAATTTATCACCTCGCGGCGGGAAAGGGCGCGATCGTATCGTAGATCGTAAGGAATTTTCGGGGCAATTATTTATGATTCATGCTCTAATGGGTGCGATGCTTTTTTCGCTAGTGCGATTTCATATTATAACATGTGTAGGTACACACATTACACATATATGTATTGCCACGAGATCTTTGCTTGCCTGCAGCAAGTCTGTTTACCCCTAATCTACAATCTTGAACGAAGTTAATAGTATACATTCGCTCATTTTTTTGTATATTATATTTAACGATACCATTTGAGGATATTTCTCACCGTGTAATAGACAAAATTGATTATAATTTTTATCTCTGTTTAGTTGCGGCAACATTTTCCGATCTAAAAATTAATTGCTGCTAAAACTAATGAATTAATTTTAATTACCAAATTTCGCGTAAGAATTTCTTAACGCGAAATGGCGCACATTACGAGCACGAGATTGTGAATCAATAAAGCTCAAGTTGATCGGCGTATCTCGACCGGTTAAGATCCAATCGGGCCACCTCCATTGGTCACCGTGAAATCCCGCGGACCGGACAAGGTTTCCCCGTGTCTCGGGACAGGTTTCGCACGGCGTGTGACACGCCGAGCTAATTTATCGCAGCGGTATAATTATCTCGGTGCCTACCGGTTGTCGGTCGACCAATTGAAAGTCACCGTCGCGCTTTCGCTCCTCCCAAGTGTCAGGAACAACGCAAACGCGTGACGCGTCGTTCGCTCGTAAATTGCTTACCGGGTACAGCTGACAGAGATTCATTGATGGACGACCGACAAAATGAAAAGGTATCTCAAAGTTGTCACATTACTGTTTCGTTTTATTTGGATTTCGAATAAAGCGGATTAAAAAAGCATGCAGCATCAAAATTTATTCAATGTAATTTTTTTTCTGCGATTATTATTGCATATTAACAATATGCTAATAATAATTTCCGAGTTATTATTCATAGCCATCCATTACTACCGTAAATAAAAAATTTATTCTTAAGACATTCTAGCTATCTTTTCATTTTATTATTAATTTAGTACATAAGTGTGTGTGTTTCCTGTTCGTTATAATTATTTACTCACGTATATTTAGAAAGTTTGTTTCTAAGACGATAATAATTTCTATCCTTGCTATTACTATTGCTATTACTATATTCTTCTTCGCGTGTATGATTATTCAGAATCCGCCGACCACACCGAAACGCATTATAATACCCGATTCCAAGAAATACCGAGCGTCACTTATATTTGTGAAGCATGATTCAACGTCGGCTTTGTCACATTAACATCCAAACGAGTGACTCGACGGCGCGATTTCGCGCAACGGCGACACTGCGATGGAGAGAGGATATCCTCTCTATTCCGGTGTCGTCGCCGATAGCGGATCCAGTATGTAAATATACCCCGCGGAGGCACATCGTGCATATACGTGCGGATCTATGCACACATAGCACGACACGTGGGCGGTCGGCACAACGTATACGAGCCGACTGAATGAACTTCTTGCGCCACGCTCGCGGAGTGAATGGATCCACGCGCGTTTAACGACAACTCATTTTGTTCGGAGGGACCGGAAGTCTTCCGTCTCCTCATAACCGTACAGGTGTGGCCGCGGTTCGCGGAGGATGCGATGGAACGCGCGTGCTGTGAGAAGTCGATAGCTCGACGATGAAGTATGGGCGGTAGAAATCGATATACATATATCCGTGAAAAGGTGACAGACAGACAGATTAGGATGTGAAATACGTTGCACGCAAGAATTAATTTATCGTACGTAATTTATTTTTTATAAGTACTCGCATTTGAGCTGCATTTGTGACAATGTTTTTCAAAAGCGATTATTATCAAAGCGACTCGATATTCTTATTGTGAAAAAGTCAAGTGATAATCTGCCATTATAAAGATATAGGAATGGAACATCTTAGATAAATTTTCTATTATATATAACGTCTTCTTATATAATTACATAAAAATTAGAAGTGATTAAACGAATATGATTGAATAGGAAAAGGGAACAACACTTAGCAGAATTGTATGTACACAAGTGTTGTCAGAGTTTCCTGGAGCATTAAATAATCAACCAACGTGATAGTAATTAAATCTACTTGGAAACATTGTGTCCAAACCGTAACTACACGATATTTAATCGTCCAGAACGGAAGATCGATGGTAAATCCGCTGTTATTTGCTGAAGGTAGCCACTAAGAGCGAGGAAAAATTGAAGTAAATTGACGCTGCATCAATTCAAGTTATCGAAAACCAACATTCTCGCAGCGATATAAATGTTGCTTGGAAATTATTACCCGATAAAACGCATTATTTACATTCGACAACGCCTAGCAGCGATCCGCCGCGTGTAAATCAATAAATCTAATCATTCCCAATGAAATCGATTAGTTTGAAAAATATGCCAGTTAGAATAAACTTTCTCACGCGATAAATTGATATTGAAATTGGTCAGGTAAATATAAAAATTTATAAATTATAGCATTAATCATCTCTAAATCTTGCCAGTACAAAATACTTTGCCTTATCAAACGAATTCATTATTGAACTAACATTGTTAGTAAATGAACCGACCTGCGCGTTCACGGGCGAAACATTACTACGCCGTCGTTTAATTCTCCCACAAATTAACTCGCTTCAATTAACTCGCTTTTTTTCCGGGTATCGCCATTTACACGCGAACCGTGCCGATATCGTTTACTAGCGGCGCAATTCACCATTACGAAAGCACGTGCGGCTGCATTAAATCTCCTCGCGACGGTAACGTGGGGGCACCGCACGAAGGGGGACACACGATAGGGAGCAGGGCAAGACAGATCGTAAGGTGCAGCCATATAGCGGAGCCCACGCTTCGTGATCCTTCACTGTTCCTCAACGTCGATATTCAAATCAGTGTTTCCCCCACCCGTGTCCCCTCTCTGCCACGCTGTACGTCCTCTTTTTACCACCTTTTCATGCCGTAATTTACCGTTACAAAAGCCCCGGCGCCCACGCGCCCGCTCGTCCCCTCCAAGCGCCGCCGCGCCGCTCCGCGCCGTCGAGCATACAATCGTCGATTCGTCGATTCATGATGCCGATTCAGCGAGACCGATCGCTTCCTTCGATGCTAGATCTATCGCTAGGTATCTCTCTACACGGCAGGTGTGTGCTTTAGAAATTCGAGTCACGCTGATGTGAATAGAAATAATTATGATACTTGGATAATACTAATGTATTACCGTTATTATTATGTATTTATCGAATTTAAAAACAAAATGCACAATGTTCGCGTTCCAAAGTTTATGGCAATATTGAAAACATTTATATGTGCCTGAGTATTCGATTTTTATTTCAAAATTGAAGCTATCTTCAATATTAATTACGTGCAAAGAATGTACTGCGATAGCGTCGGTTTACCGATGCAGGTGCACAAGATTTAGTAAATATTTGTTATCGTTGATAAATATTTGTTATCATTGGTAAATATTTATTTCTGATGTTAGTCAGGATCGAAGAACGTTGAACGATCCCTCGAGAAGCAGCCAATGAGAAACACTAAGAAGAAATTTAATCGCGTGATACGCGTACGTGCTCTCACGATACCTTCTCAATTTCAAGTTTCGTATCCAGTATTTGCAACAGGGCTGAACATTTCTGCAATTTATTTACTGGTGTAATTTTTTAGACGAAAATTTCGATGTGAAAATCTTGATACAAGCAGATAGAGCAGTTCAATGTCCTTCGTTGATTAATTTATTGACATGATAAAATAAAAAATGTATCGAGGAATCAATTCCTAATGACAAAAAGTCTAAAATAATGTTGTGATATCAACATCGCAAAATGTTTGATTTGATTTGCGATGAAATGTTTGCTAGAATATCGAGCACGAAATTTTCAACATTCGGCGAAAAACTTAAAAATGCGCGTTACGCGGGTGCAACTAATATAAACACCCAGCCCTGGGCGCAGGTAAGGGAGCCCCAGATATCAGCACGTAGAGGCGTTAACAGGAATGTTACTGAGTTACCGAGAAAGCTTCGTCGCGACATTCGATCCAATCTACAATGCTCGCGACGGCGATGCTCGTCGAATACCAGAAGGTGGCAATAATCTGCACGTGTCGCGAATAATTCGCGGGCGGGAGCACGCGCGAACGAAACCGGAGAGGATATGCACCAGGATGCACTGCGGAGGACGCGATGATGTCGGCCGCCTCTTGTAGACACGTGAATCGCCCGCGACCTTCGTCACCAAATGAACATCGTGTCGACTGACACCTGGATATCACCGGTTTATCATTTGTGACATGAAACATAAGCAAATATTTTAATTTAAGAGTTCTACAGCATGTAGGATTGATAATAATATTATTTATCACGCGCATATAATAATATTTTCTTAAAACATTATAATTTAATAAATATACATATTTGTAAATTGTACATATCCTTTTACTTCAATTTCTTGTCCTTTTTCAAAAGCATCAACGCATTCATCATAATTAACAATTCGGATTTTTAATTAAAAAATGCCATTAGTAATAGAATCACAACCATATGTTATGAAACTATTAGAAAATGTATTAAATGTTGTTTTAACGAAACCACGTATACCTAAAAAAGTTTGAATTTTTATTCAATACAATTCTATTTTTATATAAAATGTACAACATAAATCACAATAATGCACTACGAATACTGATTTGTTAATCTTCTTTCGTTAATACATGAACTTAAAATTTTATATAATTATTTAAAATATAAAAAGTTTTATGTATTCTACCTGCACATGAACGTTATTGTAACTTATGTCAAACACTTATGATTAAAATCATATTAACTGTATAAAATATTTTATAACTATGTTTAAATTTCTCATAAACAAATATAACTCATTTAGCAGAATAAAAAAATATGTTATTGTGTGATTTTTGCATATACTACGTTAACGCAGAGCGTTACTTTTGTAGTAACTTACTGAAATTATCGTAACTTACGATAAGTCACTCCACGTAAACGGGAGTCTCGGCCAAACCCCCGTTTACGCGATGAGAATTATCGTAAGTTATGATAATTTGAGTAAGTTACTACAGAAATAACGCTCGCGTAAACGTAATAACAGTTAATAATAAATTAAGGAAATCTAGCAAATAAATATATATTTCTAATATCATCGCATTACAAGACAATAATTGAAATATTATAAAAAATAAACATAATTTTAGAAATACCATTATTTTTAAAAAATGTAAAACATTAACTGGAATTTATCTTCTCTTAAAAACAATTTGCTCCTAATATAATAACCATAATGTTTTACCAACAAACTCACGATAAAATTAAACAAAGTTTACACTTATTTACCTCTGCTTTTTGATTAATTAATACTCAATTATTATAAAGAATACAAAACGATAAAAAGTTATATAGTTAATACCCCGGTTAATACATTCTACTTATATTCATGAAAAGAATTTAAACATAGTCATAAAACGTATTATATTTTAATAAAAAAGATATAATAATAAAACCTAATATAATAATGTAAAAAAATAGTTATAGACTGTATCTTAATACTAACGTATTAATCTTTAAAATTACTTACGTATATATGAATTTAAATGATTACAAATATCTTCAAATTTTATTTCTTGAGCTTCCATAGATATATTTTTCTTACTACTTAAATGTACTCAAATTATTTATTAACGTATTTGATCTTCTATTAAGCTCATATGGAAGAGTCCCAATATTAAAATTATCTGTTTTAGGTTTTTTTGCTTTTGCACCATCAATATGAATTATCTAAAAAGTAACCGTTTAAAACATTAATAATAATTTTAAATAAAAATATTAATAAAAAGAAATAAAATCAAAAAAATTTATGTAAAAAATAAAATAAAATTAATAAAGAATATATTATAAAATAAGAAATAATTTTGATTTAATTTATTTACTTAATTATTAGGAAAAGTATATATTATAAATTAATAATTACTCGATTAAGCTGCAAAGAATTTTTTATACGATTGATTTCATCGTTTCACGCAACGACCTGTACTCTGTGTCGACTGTTGTTGTTTAAAACGAATTTCAGTGGATGGTACTGCTTTTTACCGACAATTTTAGGACCGTCGATTTCGTCAACAAAGCCAATAATCTCTCTGTGTATTTCAACATTTAAGTTTATTTACTCAATTATTAGGAAAATTATTTATTATAAATTAATAATTACTCGATTAAGCTGCAAAAAATTTTTTATACGATCGACTTTATCGTTTTACGCAACGACCTGTACTCTATGTCGACTGTTGTTGTTTAAAACGAATTTCAGTAGACGGTACTGCTTTTTACCGACAATTTTTGGACCATCGATTTCGTCAACAAAGCCAATAATCTCTCTGTGTATTTCAACATTTAAGTTTATTTACTCAATTATTAGGAAAAGTATTTATTATAAATTAATAATTACTCGATTAAGCTGCAAAAAATTTTTTATACGATCGACTTTATCGTTTTACGCAACGACCTGTACTCTATGTCGACTGTTGTTGTTTAAAACGAATTTCAGTGGACGGTACTGCTTTTTACCGACAATTTTTGGACCATCGATTTCGTCAACAAAGCCAATAATCTCTCTGTGTATTTCAACATTTAAGTTTATTTACTCAATTATTAGGAAAAGTATTTATTATAAATTAATAATTACTCGATTAAGCTGCAAAAAAATTTTTATACGATCGATTTCATCGTTTTACGCAACGACCTGTACTCTGTGGCGACTGTTGTTGTTTAAAACGAATTTCAGTAAACGGTACTGCTTTTTACCGACAATTTTAGGACCGTCGATTTCGTCAACAAAGCCAATAATCTCTCTGTGTATTTCAACATTTAAGTTTATTTACTCAATTATTAGGAAAAGTATTTATTATAAATTAATAATTACTCGATTAAGCTGCAAAAAATTTTTTATACGATCGACTTTATCGTTTTACGCAACGACCTGTACTCTATGTCGACTGTTGTTGTTTAGAACGAATTTCAGTAGACGGTACTGCTTTTTACCGACAATTTTTGGACCGTCGATTTCGTCAACAAAGCCAATAATCTCTCTGTGTATTTCAACATTTAAGTTTATTTACTCAATTATTAGGAAAAGTATTTATTATAAATTAATAATTACTCGATTAAGCTGCAAAAAATTTTTTATACGATCGATTTCATCGTTTCACGCAACGACCTGTACTCTGTGTCGACTGTTGTTGTTTAAAACGAATTTCAGTAGACGGTACTGCTTTTTACCGACAATTTTAGGACCGTCGATTTCGTCAACAAAGCCAATAATCTCTGTGTATTTTAACATTTAAGTTTAACAATATATTTTTTTGGTAATTATATCTTATACATAAATTAATGAGACGTGAAAATTTTCGAGCTAGTTATGACTTCTGCAGAACGCGAAAACGTTTACCGCGCTGCAAAAAGCGACACAGTGATCAATCAGTTATTCGCTTTTATGGAAAAACAACGAATTGATTGGCTACCACGACACTTCTTGTCACGCTGTAAGCGATAATCTCTACTACAATTAACACGTTATATAAAGAAAAGAAAATATCAAGAATTTAGTCGTTTAATAAAAATATATGACACAAAATAAATTTGTTGCGCTCCGCTCGCTAGAATCGCGCACTCGCGCGAACGCGACCGCGCACTGCTGGGACCGTCGAAATAACGACACTTGTTCTTACAAAAGGAAGAACTCGGTTTATTCAAACTTGGAACGTAAATACAGAAGACGTTTGGAGAGTAGGAACGAACGGTTCGAAACTCCAGAACAGTCTGACAGGTGATAATAAATCAATAAGTGTCCCGTTGTCAAGGGACCGCTTCGCGACTTTTGCGGAATGACCGCTCGCTTCAGCTCGGAGTTAAAGGAGTCAATGCTTATTTTTCTTCAGTTCGCGCCGGCACTTTGCTATAATAGATTCGACATTCCGCTCTATAACTCCTGGATTAGCATCGAGCATGTCTCGAACCTGTTCCCTTGCAGGCATAATTCCCCTTTTAAAGCACGTTGGTAATAATCGGTGTATTGTTTTGAACTCATCCTTTGACCACTTGATACCTGTCCTCTTGATATTCTGAATTGTTTTCTCTTTGTCTACTAATTCCTTTCGCAACAGTCGAATGAGATGTGCTTGGTCTTGGAGTGTCTTCGTCAGCGCGGGCGTAACGATATATTAAATTACTAATCAAAATTAAAGAAGGTGGTTGCTCAAATTAATTTGATAAAAATTAATTTAAATTTATGGAGGATATTTGTCTATGGGAATCTGTCGTCCATGCCAAAGTTGAAGACAATTATCTGCATGATTGTCGAGTAATTAATTATTAAAATTATACTCTTGTCTCTCTTTTATATATAGGCGACAGCAAAAATGGCCATCTTGGATTGTTGAATTGTGGAAATTCTTGTTTTAACCCGAGTATGTTGCCCGAAAACGGATTTTTTATACCCAGCCGTGCCGTTTGCCTTATGCAGAACGATCGAACTTCGCAGATACTTCGCTTTTTGTTAAAATACTTTGCGTAATATACTGTGACCGGAACAACGAATTTATTTAGTAAGATATTTCTCGTAGCCACTTACTTTGGCTGTGAATACGGTCGCCACTGTATTTTGAGCTGAAATACAGAAAGCTCTCGGCCTCGTGTCCTCGAATTGCCCCTCGTGTAAGATGGCTGCCGCGTTCCTGTCTGAACTTGTCGGCCACGCCCTGGTGTGTTGCGCAATATTATGTAGCACTGAAGGAAGGGTATCGGGTGTCACGGAATAATCGAATCTTTGTTTTAATAACAAATAACAAATGTTTATTTCTAAACACAGCACTTTCGGTTTACGAATACATATACGCGCTCGGTTCTCGAACGGTATGTTCGCTGAATGTATCGCGACGATGCTAATAATCGCTTGGCCGAATAATCCCGAATTGCGAGTTATCGGTACTTGTTGTCTCGCTACTATCGTTTACGAGTCACGGGATAAGTTAACCGTCCGCGTATTTATTTGCGAGACACGCGTGTGCACGCTACGACTTCTCACGGCTAACTGTCCTAACCTGTAATGTAATTTTCGAAAGTATATTAAAAATGATAAGAATTTAATGAAAATACCCGGGTGGAAATTACAACCTGGCGCTGTATGGGCTCCGGCTAGTTTTCCACGAGTTAATGTGGGCGCTATGATGGAAGGCTAGCCTGGGGTTGTACTGGGTGGTAACGGCAATAATTACCAGCCCCAATATTGGAAAACTATCTAGGCCCTGGCTCGCGGAGCAATGTTGCCCCAAGACATTAAATATGTTTAGCCGCTATGCAGAAAGAGATAGGGTAAGACTAACAAGGGGACCTTCAGGCTAACGGATTTTTGTTTTTTTTTGTACTTACTGTACTTGAAGGTCATCACCCAGACATCAATTTCTTAAAGCATTAAGGCGCGCTTTTCAGAAAAACTCGAGATAATCGACTTTGAAGAATTCCGAGCGTGCTATGTACACAGAATTTTAATGTAAAATTTATCAATCCATGCTAATTAACAGATATTTAATCATCGTTTTCAATGAAAAACTTACATCTTCTTATTTTGAATTGCTTGAAAAATCGTACTTTGTGTTTAAGTAATTTTGAAATTCGAACATTTATAAATTGAAATTTTGGTACAAAAATGAAAAACGTCAGGTAGGAAATAAAATACTTTTATATTTTTGAAAATTACGAGAAAATACAGCGAAAAAATGATACATAGTATACAGTCGTTTTACACGTTAATATTGCACGAACCAGGATAATATTTATCGTAAAAGCAAGGGAAACAGTAAGTTTTACGGCATCTAGCACATCGTATGAACGCAGATATTTTACAGGAGCAAGGTTTAAAAAAATTTTTGTTGGAAAACACACTTCATTGACGTTCATAAAAATGTCACAAAGGCTTGAAGCGCCACGCGTATTGAATCATGTTCTTAAAGATTGGAGAGAACAGCTGGTGATGCACAATAGATTTAATTTTAATGCAATCTTCATGATTCGATACGCGTGGTTCGCTTCAAGCCTTTGTGATGACAGAAACATTTTATGAACGTCAATGAAGTGTGTTTTCCAATAGAAATTTTAAAAAAACCTTGCTCCTGTAAAATATCTGCGTTCATATGATGTGCTAGATGCCGTGAAACTTACTGTTTCCCTTGCTTTTACGATAAATATCATCCTGGTTCGTGCAATATTGATGTGTAAAACGACTGTATACTATATATTTCATATCATATAATTCACTTTTAAAAATTAAACAATATTTTTATTAATATCATTTTTGCGCTGTATTTTCTCGTAATTTTAAAAAATATAAAAGTATTTTATTTTCTACCTAATGTTTTTCATTTTTGTGCCAAAATTTTAATTTATTATAAATATTCGAATTTCAAAATTACTTGAACACAGAGTACGATTTTTCAAGCAATTCAAAATAAGAAGAAGTAGTTTTTCATTGAAAACGATGATTAAATATCTGTTAATTAGCATGGATTGATAAATTTTACATTAAAATTAAAATTCTGTGTACATAGCGCTCTCGGAATTCTTCAAAGTCGATTATCTCGAGTTTTTCTGAAAAGCGCGCCTTAATGCTTTGGGAAATTGATGTCTGGGTGATGACCCTCAAGTACAGTAAGTATAAAAAAAAACAAAAATCCGTTAGCCTGAAGGTCCCCTTGTAAGATAACTTAGTTAAATTTAAAATTAATAAATAAATACGAACAAGGAAACCTTGCAAAGTGTCAAATTCTGATTTTAATATAACTTTGTGTACATACAGACAGGGGTGGTTTCACCCCTCAGTCACAACGAGTTAGATATATATATAGTAATCTCAGTTAAAAAGAAGTAATGAATTATATTTAATATTATAATCATTTGATCTGATCGTCATTTCTGGCTTTCTTTGATCGGTGTGACCGATGACCATCCCAGTCTTTAGCGTTCGTTAAAGTAATGCCTATAGCTGAATATATTTCCTTTTGGGTAATACATTTTCCATGCTTCTCAATAATGTTTACAACAACATCTAAACAACATATAATATATCAATTATTATGTATAAAACTCTTTATCTCTAAATTAACATAGAATAATTATCATGAAGCAAAATTACTTTGTGTTGCCTTTTTTGATATTCTGGTCGTTTTTAACGCAAAGCTTGATTCAAATCGATCATTTGTTGTCGATAGCGTTCAGTATTAACGGTTTCGCCAGGTTTTAGCAGCTCATAATAGATCACACCCTTCTGATCCCACCAAACGCAGAGCATTGTCTTCCGTCCATAGCGATTTGGCCTTGCAGTCGATGTCGATGGTTTGCCTGGAGTTACCTATGATCTTTTACGCTTAGGATTCTCAAAATATATCCATTTTTCATCGCCAGTCACAATTCGATGGAGAAATGACTTTTTTTGTACCTGGCGAGCAGCATTTTGCAAGTGATTTTACCCATATCCATTTTTCATCGCGTCACAATTTGATGGAGAAATTACTTTTTTTTTGTACCTGGCGAGCAGCATTTTGCAAGTGATTTTTCGGTTTTCCTGCTGTCTTTCAGTTCGTGTGGAACCCATTTTCCCATCTTCTGGATCTTTCCCATGGCTTTCAAACGTATGGAGACGGCTTCTCGTGTCACATTTAATTGATCCGCGAGTTGTTGCGTTTGAGCGTCATCCTCATCCAACAATGCTTGCAATTCGCTGTCTTCAAACTTTTTCGGTGGTCTTCCACGTTCTTCGTTTCTCACGTCAAAATCGCCACGTTTGAATTTTTTAAACCACTCAAAGCACTGTGATTTACCAAGAGCATGTTCACCGTAAGCTTCGACAAGCATTCGATGCGATTCTGCAGCAGTTTTCTTCAAATGGTAACAGAAAATCAATGCTGTCCGCAAATCGTAGCTTCCAGGCACAAAATTCGACATGTTCAACGCTATTACAAACTATGCTGTTGTATGAAACTTGTATTGTTGTAAGTTGAAAATCTTTGTCAGATTTCAACAAGGACATTTAGCGCCAATGACGCGCTATTGGTAACTACATTGACAGCTAGAGCAACCATCTATGGGCAAATTCCGGTTTCATATTTACAGACCTGGTAAATAAATCTGAGCATCTCTTTAAAAGTTGTGTAATTCATGTCTTTTATTTGCACTACATTGTTCATTCTTTCCCGCATATTCGTGTTGAACATTGCCGCGAAGACACAACTTTCTTCGGCCAGAATACACTTATGCGCCTGAATCTCTTTTCCATCTACAGCTATTGTCACATCGGAAAATTTGCTGTTCATAAAGAGTCGTTCTAGCAAATCGGGTTTACACTCAGAGTGAATGTGACGTGGTATCGATTTCCCATTTCTTAAGATTCTAATTTCCGCCATAATTGTGAGTATGTCGTCTGGCAGCAGGCCGTTGTTCTCATCCAGAAGAAAATCTTTTTTAATAAATTTCGGACACTACCAGCTTATATTTTTTGAAAATTCCGTTACGTTATCGCTCACCATTATGTATTCTCTTTCCTTTTGAGCATTTAATATAACAAATTGCGACAATGCGGGCAACTTTTCAGATTTCTTGCACGAAATCAGAGTTAATTCAAGCGACAGGTAGTCTCTGCTCTCTTCGTCTGTGTTGTTGAGGTGTAATGTTAAGCGCCACCTTATTTTTGAATCACCTTCTGAAAATGGTGACGATTTTACTTCTTTGTGTGATTTTACAATAAAACTAAAATGTTCTATTGTCCAGGTAAACGATGTTTCTCGTACTGATGACGTCGTACAACAGTAACGTCGTAACACCCGAGAAACTGTTACCCTGCAGGCATTTGAAATGAAATAAAAAAATTATGTGCAATACGTTTTCTAGAGTTCTTATAATATCCCAGATAGCAATTAATGTCTAAAAGACATCATAAAGACATCTTTATGATGTCTTTTAGACATTAATGCTACCTGGGATATGTCTATTACTTATAATTTTAACAAAGTTGGTGAAAAGTGAATAACTAAATAAAATTGTGTCTTAATCCTGGGTATACACATTCGGGTCTTCGAGACTCCAGATAAAGTTTGAAACTCTACCATTGATAGAATAAATAAATAGAGGGGATAGGACCGTCTGCCTTGTAAAAAAAAGTTTGAAGTTTCTTCAATAGTTAGCAACTGCCAAAGCACAATCAATTGTTTGTTGGTTTTACAACAACTAATACTTAAAATAAGTCTGGACGCTCTCAAACTCTAGTGTGTATTTCGTGCAACTTTCTTTTACGAGTAATGTAATAGTAATAGTATAATGTTAAAGCCAAAATTAAATTACTCACGGGGTCGACCGACGGTCCAGCAGACATTTTCACGCTGAAAAAAAATGTGCTTACTTTTAGTAAATATATTTAATAAAATTAGATTTACTTAATTTAAATTTAAAAAAAGGAATAAAAAAGTGTGCAAATTAGAAACTTGCACATTGCTTCCTCATTATAGAACGCTACCATTGTTTCTGTTTTATTTCGCTCACAAAGCTTTTCTTATGAGGAGACTTGTATTTTATTTTATGCATAATTATTAGTATTTATTAGTTTGTCTTCCTTATAGAGGAAGCTTTATGAGCGAAATAAAATAGAAGCAATGGTAGCGATCTATAATCATGAGGAAGCAATGTACAAGTTCCTAATTTGCACACTTTTTTAAATTTTAAATTTAATAGTTAAAGTTAACTCTTAAATCGACTGTGACTGGCAATATATATAACGTCTTTTTCGATATGAACATAGAAAAAACCGTGAGCCAACTCACTTTGTGAGTTTTTCACACACCACTTTTTCGGATCAAATCGAGACATTATTAATTTCGACCAACGCTTTTGGTCCGATGATGTAATTTCTAAGTTATTTTTTATTGCGAAAAAATGTTTTCTATGTTTATATCGAAAAAGATGTTATATATATTGCCAGTCACAGTCGATTTAAAAGTACTTTAACTGTTATCTTTTACTGGCGAAAAAGGAGTTTATTATTTTCTGTTTAAATTTAATCTTTTTATGAATTGAAAAAGTGTCAGCTTAGTAGCATAAGTGGAGTTTTACAACTGACGCAATGTCAAATCGATGTTGACTTTGGGAGTTCAGGCTACATGGTCCATATATGGACTTCGCATATGGACCGTTGATCGCGTATAAAGTTGGATCTAATCAACCAAATCTTAAAGAATTACATATAAAATAGGGATAGAAAAGACTGAAAAATATAATAAAATTAGAAATAACCTGATATCTCATTTATGCGTATTGCAAAGTGTATAACTGTTTTGAATAGAATTAACTACAATTATAAAAACCACATTTTAAGAAACTATTTATTAATTTATTTATTAATATGCCTACGGTCCACTTGACGCTAGAAATGGTTCGAAGCGTTCGAATCAAAACGAAACTTTTTACTAACTGACCAATACTTCGAATACTTCGAAGCCTATGTCAGGAGAAAGCACATATTTTAAGGGTGTTAAGAGTGTTCACTTCAAGTTTTGCACGCACATTATTGATACAGCACGAGTATCGATACTATCGAGGCGATAGTTTTGAGCGTTGCCGGCCGGTCTCTTTCTCTCATTTGAACCAACATGGAGACTGTGGACCTATTCTGCAACTCTTAACGACAGTTTTGTTATCGTTATATTTGCATTGGGCAGATATTATATGTGGTAAAAAAGCTGCGCAATGGCAATAAAGAATAGACCTATAAATCATTTATACTTCGTTATAAAGTAAAAAATATATATTTCTAATCTCAATAATACAAGGTAAGTCATTGTGCTCGTGCATACATAATAAAAAGAATATATAAATCCACAAAAGATACTATTATTATTATTAATATTAACACATTACACATTATTATTATTACCAAGAGGGAAGTAGGCGATAAAGCCCCTAGTTACTCCAACCTAAAAGGTCTTTTGTAACAATTTTTTTTCAAGTTATTAGTTTTAGAGTAGGTTTAAGCTATTAAAGCTTTTAAGATGACTCTAAGGTGCGTCTTCCTTATTTTGTTAAATGTGTTAGCCTGCGCTGGCAGGCTACATAAATAAAAGAGAAAAAAAACACCTTATTAATTATTTTAATACGTGACATAACACTAGAAAAGGCTATAAAAAGGAAATTTAATTTTTTGAATATACGTATGTGTGAAACAATACGTACGAATTATCTGTACTCTTATCCCCATATGAGATCCCCATTCTTATTACTTCTTCCCAAGATTGATCTTCATCTGAATCGTCTACTGGAACATCCCTACAGTGATGACCCGACAGTTCGTGATACAAGCAGAAGGGACAAACCCTATTGTTGACAATCATAGGCACACCCACAGGGGTGGAGATAATAGCTCGCGTGAACAATTTTGATCTATCATCATCAACCGAATTATTCTCTACTAAACATACCACATCCGTCATTTCATCTTTTTCGTCACGTAACTCATCACGTCTCCACATTTGTATTGATCCAAGAGTCACTCTTACTATACGCTTCGCTTCTTCTTTTCCGCATGACTCCTTCTCTATCAGATATTTCTCCCAGGCCAATGCCACTGAGGGTACCACCAACGTGTGATATTCACATGCCAGAGCTCTAGTCCATGCCCTGTTCTTACTACCGCCCGACAAAAACCCCAACACCCTTTTTGGATTACGGTAAGACTGTTGACATATCTTTAAAGCACGAGTTCTAAGGTTACCTATCCGCATTCGCTTTGACGATTCGATCGTCTTCGTTGGGCTTCCAGCCTTATTTGTTAATGGGACTACCGTTCTAGTCGTTATCTTCCGTATTCTATCTGCTTTATTAACTATCTCTTCAGATATGTTTTTACCTTCCATTTCATCAACTGTTAATTTCCGTCTGTTGGTAATATATCTAAGGGGGTATGTGTAACCGATGACAATAGGCAATATGTTGCTATACTCATCAATCCTCCCTTCACAGTTGCATCCCAAACGCTGTCTCTAGCAGCCTCTACATCTCCATCCATCTGGATCACACTGCCTAAGGGCTTACATACTGAAGGATCATATCCGGTATCCAAACGTGGAGCTCTAGGTCCCGGCTCACTTTCCTCATTCCTCAGTTTATCCGCCGTCCTCGAATATTCCCGGGCTGCTCTTATCCATCTCTTCTTTTTTGAGCCCAAATTGTCCCATTTGTTGCAATTATTCTCTTAATTGCCTCTTTCACTCCGTCTCGTTCCGAGGGCCAACTTACACCCAGAATCACTGGTTTCGTGTTGACCCTCCGAACAATGACCTCCCCTCCCTCTTCCTCCTCCATTTACTTCTTTTTGAACACACTATGTATGTTCGTGTGGGTACTTACTGAATCAGTCGACGCACCCCTCCTACTTGAGGATTAATTGATCTATTTAAGATCCTTTTTGTTGTTTTTCTACGGAAAGATACAAGTTTAGTCGTAGCGTTCTTTTTTTCTCATTCGGTGTGGTCTAGTGGTAGAGCGCCAGACTCGTAATCTGAGGAACCAGGTTCGAGTCCACTATAGAGCCATGAATCATGGAAAAGTTTTTTTCCGAAAAACCGCGCCCCTCCGTGCAAAGATGCGGAGAAAACTGGGCTCCGTCTTTCGGAAGAGACGTTAAACCGTTGGTCCAAAAAGGAGGAAATAGTAAGGTAGTGGATGAATTGGAGGTTAGGGTTGGGTACGTCCCTTCAAAACGCCCTTTAAGGCTCCTTGGGGTATATAAAGTAAAATTTTTTATCCTTGAATATAATAACGTATTTGGGTTTTAATTGTACAAACAACTCTTTTTAAACCTTAAGAAACAACAACTGAATGCATTCTACATATTTATTTACTAAAATTTGTTTATTTCACGCGACGAAAATCTAACCTATATGCTTTAAGAAGTAATCCTTAAAGAAATAATCCTTAAAGTAATTTTTAAAGAAATAACTATATAAAATTTATAATACACGATTAAAAATATAAATAGATATTAAATTAAACACCTGAATATAGATACAAAAAAATATGTGTTTATAACTGCCACGTTAAATAATTCATGCAATATTCATATACGAGGGTAGTCTGAAAAGTTTTGAGCCTGACATCGATTTGAAATGTGTCGATGTTGAAAAATTTGATCAAATTTGACCGAAAAAATAATGTTTGAGGCTCAAAACTTTTCAGACTACCCACGTATATACATTGAAATTTAATTTGACACATATTATATACGAATATTATTTTAGGATCAAAGAAATATCGGTTTTGAAAATTCGTAGTTAGTAGGAAGAATGAGAATGCTTTGTACATAAAATCATTTCTGAAAGAAGGTATCAACGCTTGACTAGCGCAACATGAAGCGTGACATAATCTCATTCCGCGATACAATTCACGTATAATCCAATTACGCGCAATCTAGGGACCGCCGCCTATCAGTCTCGTGCCACAAATTTCATGTTCATGGACAGCTTATCGAGGGGATTAGAATGAAATCGCGTGACGGACATCGTGAACCTGATATTTGAACGCAAGTCGAGCTATGCGTAATAACATGTAGTTCGACATAAATTGCGGTCTTCATTTCGTGTCTGTCAGAAATCCAACTCTATGGCTAGCTTTGACACGAGCGCGTACTTAAAACACGTCATAACAGCACGACGATCGACGGATAACAAGACAACGTAATAATATCGGCGATATCGTCCTGGTCGGTGGACCGTGTCTCTCGCCATTCTGCTGCCTCGCGTGTGCGTAAGCACGTGACGAGACCCGGAGCGATCGTTACGCGGATCGTTATTGTAATGTCGGTACGTTACATTATTCTGGTCTCCTCGATCGAATGGTTTGAAGAGGAAAACACGAGAATGTTAGAACGGGCGTATTGCATTAGCGGCGGCTTGTAAATCGCGATGTACGATAACAATGGCGACGATTTCGTTGGTAACTTTTACTGCAATACATATTACGACAGGATTAGTTAATTGAAACGTAAAATTACGTATTCTTCGTATCCTTTCGTTTGTGATCTCTTAGCTTTGATTCACTTCTCGAGGATTTTGCAACTATAAGTCGCTCTCGGCACTGGGTCTGCTCGACAGGTGGGGACGTGTAGGACGATCATAGTTTATGGCAATACCGCGCGAGCCTCGCCCATTATTCGCCACGATGCATTCATTCGCCGATTTTACATACAAGGAGACACGCTGTCGCTTCCACTTCTACGATCAGGAAATGTCGTGCTTGAAATGTGATCATTTTTACTTTCTAAAAAATATTGTTTTTGAAATTTGCTAAGGAATTTATTTTAATATCTATATTATATCGATTGTTGTAAAACTTATAATAATATCGCGCTTAAATTGTTAAAAGATGGTATAGTTTCCGGTATAAACGGTTTGTTACAATTTCCTTTTTTTTTTGCTTTGATTTGGAAAAGCTGCAAATGAGAAATAAATCCGTGACGTGACTACCGGATTAATTTAGAAAAAATTACGGAAACTTACCATGAAGAATTACGGACAATTATGCAATTTCATTTCCTTCCAGTAGAGAAATTCATAACTAACTTGACTCTTCAGCGGAAGAGGAGGCTTCAACGATCCATTTTTGTTTTTTCTCAGAATCTCTAGCCGCATCCGTGAAATTATTGAATTAAGGACCACCTGCGTATTCTGCCGGTTCCGTAATTGATTTCAAGCTTCGTTAGAACGGTTCTCTGAGACAATCTACCATAACTTCCTTCGCTTTACGCTCATTGTGAAACAAGATAAACATAAGTGACTTCGCATTATTTTTCGTTCCCGCATTAGGAACTAATATAAGTGATTCCTACGAAGCATCGCAAGTCGAAACGAGTCGTAGTGCTCGTTCCGCTTTCGTCGTGTTTTCTTGTTCTCAGGGCTTATCGGGCGATGTCAAGGCTGACACTATCCTCTACCCGGAAACCTGAACCTGTAGTTGGAGCATACGATCGACAAGATATCGTCCTCGTCGTATTATTCGACACGACACATATTAGCTGTCTAGTTTAGTCCTTGAGACTTCTCTGGAAATGGCGTCTTGACATTTGTATTTGCTTCACGATTGCCGCTTGAAAGAATTGAAATTTTATATCTATTATAAATTCAGTTAGTCTTGCATTTTCTTAAAGTATAGATTCATATATCGTATAATAATAAAAAAAGAGACATTATTTTACGCCAAGCTATATCCGGTAATTCTGAAAATTAATCACTTACGCGCGCAGATTCCATGCTATAACCCTTTCATACCGACGGGCCGTTTCTTGCACCGACCTCTTTATTCCAGCCTTAAGAAAGGGTCCCCCTTTCAATTACTCTCGCTGCCCACTAAACCCTACGAAGAGACTTTGCAATTTAATTCAAACCTCCAACAGTCTATATTGACGAGTGCATATTCCATCAACATATTCAATGGTCCATTAGCCGCGCGAAAGACAGGCAGAGCGAGGTCACGAAGAGTACGAAGCGCTCTGAAGACCGCAGGCACCCAAGTTTTTTTTATCAAGAGACATGGTAGTATCTCGCGCCAAGTACGCGCGAAGCGAGACCGCACCGTGTATGACTCTTTTACGTGAACGCACGAGTTGCGAGATTTTGAGATCTCAATAACGAGGGAACGGATCAAGTATCGTCGAAATTATATTGATTGACCGCAGAGCTAATCCCGATGCCAAGTAGATTCCTTAATAAAAAGGAAGGTGTATCGTATAACTTGTGAAAGTAGAAGGGAACGAGGAAGTGATCTGTAAAAACAAATATTAGTCGAACCGAGTTCGTGACGGACGTTTTGCCTTGGTTGTTTACAAGCAAGTATTAACGAGTAAAATACGTGTAGTTGTTATACGTATGTAGTGACAGTCGTGACCGTCACTATATGTATATTCGATCTTGTTGTACAAAGGTTAAGATAATTGGTATTTATAACATGAAGTTAGTGAAATAACCTACACAATAAATTAATTAGTTAACTAAAAAAATTTATCTTAACTTAAAAATGATACAAGCGTCCAGTGGTACGTATTTTACTTTCCGGTAAGTGTTGCTTCCTCATAGAGGAAGCTTTGTTTTCGTTAAAAAAATTTTTTTTATTTGTTTTTCTGAATATGTTCAGAATGTTCTAAAACGTCGAAAAATTGTAATTTAAAAAAATATTTGTATGTATGTGTGTATGTGTGTATGTGTGTATGTGCTAACCGAAATTTCTATAACTCCAGAACTAATCAACCAAATATTAACGAACTATATATGAAATAGGGGTAGAATTTTCCGGGGAGTGCTATAGAGTGTATAGTTTTTCGTTATCTATTTTCTGGAAACCAATTTTTTTAAATCTTTTTTTACCCGTAAGAATTAGAAAAATTAAAAAAATTGGTTTCCAGAAAATCGGTAACGAAAAAATACACACTCTATAGCACTCCCCGGAAAATTCTTTCTCTATGAGGAAGCAATGTGCAAGTTTCTACTTGCATTATTTTTTTTTTACCTCAATTAAAAATTAAAAGTAAAGACAGTGTATGTTCTAATATGTTGGAAAATTTATTAAGAATTTAAAATTGATAATTAAATCTCAATAAATTTCAAATTTTCTCTCTAAATGATTATTTTTCGACATAACAGTTTTTTGACGTTTTATTTTTCCTCGTAATTGTGCCTTCTTTGCTACGGAACAAAAATCGCGCCAGTTATTTGCATATCGTCTTGAATGAAAATTCCCTTGAATTACAAGATTGTTGTTTGAAATATCACTTATTGCTAATTTAATAAAGAAAAAACGCCGTGATTATCCCACAATGTTTCGAGTGACATTGTAATTACGTTTGAAAATAGACGTTTAAAACTAAGAAAGTGTGCATTTAACGTGAAATAAAAGTTAAGATACGAAATAAAGGTCTCCCTTCATAAAAACTTCAGATTGTGTTATTTATGTGCGAACTTTTCTACTAATTCGGCCGCGCACTTTCCCTTTGCCTCGAATATTCTCTGCCGGAAAATTTATTTTACTTTCATAATAGTTCTACTATATTTCGCCGTATACAGAAAAAAAACACATTAGGGCCGCAATCTAAATGGGCCATTGAGAACGGTTTTGTTGTTTTTGTTGTTGCTTTTGTTGTTATTGATATTGTTATTTACTTCTTGAAGACATGATCCTTGTTCTAATTTTCTCTCTTTTGTGGGGTTTTAGTTGCGTTTAATACTTACAATTGACATCCGTCCTTCTAATTTTTTTATGTTGCTCATATAATTTATTTTTAAATACGGCGGATCAACTAAATATTTAATATAATATGTTTTGAGAAGTTATATTAAAAGCTTCTCCTTGGATTTGACTTTGTTACTCACATTATTACATCGATAGAACGCAATTTTCTTGATTACATGCATATGTAAATAATTGAGCTGATTTTTTAAGTTATTTTTGAAATTAAAATATTTTTTAAAATTAAAAGTTTAGGATTTTCGGAAATCTAAACAAAAAGGTATTACAGAAAATATGTGTGCCATTCTATTCTACACAACATATAATTTTAAGAAATTGGCAAACACCTCGAGAAAAATATTCTTCACGTTTGGTTTTTTAATAGCTCGAACCTTATGGTCTAAATTTTGTTGGTTTCATTATAAATCTGTGTATGTGGGAGTTAAAAGCAATGCGATCTGGAACCGGTTGCGGAATCATCTTCCGAAATTGGCAGGTGCCCCCGGGTTGGTTTCTCGCCCCGATCGTTTTTCTCCCCTTGTCTCTCCATCCGCGTAGCTAAAATCAATATTTAATCGAACTTCCATCGCGCGCATAGCTAGGAGGCAGGTGCGAAAGCAGACCGCCATTGTCTCAGCCGGGAATCACCAATGATTTTGGCGCCGCGGGGTATCCCCCGTCGCTTCAGGTCCCGTTTCGGATCCAGCTTCCTCGGTCTTTTCTTCTTTTTTTTTCTCATTTTCTGGGTCGCACTCCGCGATAACGATCGGACCAAGATAACGAGCAGGGAGATAATTGGGTGCTGGATATCGTCTTGACATCTTCGCGCCTTTCCGAAGGTAGAATCTTTACCACTTTTACGTTGATTTTTAAATCCAAAAGTCAATTGGATATGTCTCATTCCACGCGATTCCGTTTCGTCTTGTCCAATCAGCCACAACGCTTCTCGCTGGTATCGATCTAATTTCTCCAATCTCTCTTCCTCACTCGATCCAGTCAGATACACGTTAAACACTCGAGAACGCGCCATATTTCTCGACCGGTGAATTTCTCAGACCAACGACGAAGCACCCGGGGATTGTATCTCTCAGACTCGACAATTGCGCATCGCATGACCCAAGTGAGCCGCGATCGGTGTGAGACTCGCGCAGCCGTGCACGGGCGGGGGGCCCATTTTTTTGCACACGCGCCACGACCACAGGGGTGTGGGAGGCACACAGCGTGGGGCTGCTAAAGTGGGATAGTGGAATTTTGTGAACAAGGTTTTGAGGTTTTGCATTAAATTTATTGAAATACATTATGTAAATATGTACGATTATCTCTAAAAATTATGTACAGGAAACTTCGTAGAAAGCGGCCTGATCACATATTAAATGTTAATGTATGATAACAATTCAAGGATATAGCTATATAAACAAAAATATGAATAACATTAATTGAAATTAAATTCAGAAAGCAACATACTTTTTTGACTTGCATATAACGTTAGAGTGATCTGACCTGACTTTTGAGTAAATAAATCTAAATTAAGATAACCTGACTAATGTCGATAATAAATCTGATTCTGAAGTAATCTTGGGGATTTAAATAGTAATATAATTGAAAGTTCCAATTCTCTCTCTAAATCGCAGCAATTAAGCACGGAAGAATCCTTGAAGCGGACCTTGCGGCATGACTTAGGCGTACACATTAGTCAAACAATTAAGAGCTTGTAATGGAACGTCACATAAATAACGTAGCGCAAGAGCGCGCGATGCGTATACCTGGAGACCTCGGACTCCCTTCTCCCCTTCCCTTCTAACGCAACGGATCACGTTAATGGAATAATACGCGTGCACGCGGCATGCATGTATGTATACGAATTCGCAATGTACATGGTCGCGAACGGTGGAGATTTCGCTACGGAGTGCGGTCTCTCGCTAATATTGCGTGGGCGGTTCAATTTGCCGTGGGGCTGACCTTCTCGAATTGCATCGGTGACATTAACCTGTCATAATTACGTACTGGATCTCTCGTCGTGGTTCCGCCGGCGCGGCTTTTGCGGAAACCATCGCAATCTACTGCCGATCGTCAACTGAAGTCCGAGAGCGATTTAACAAGCAATTATAAGCAGCGGCGTGTTCTACATATAGTAAGAGTTTATAAAAAATGAGAACTCGAATACAAAAAGGAACGGGATGTCTTATATCGGATTGATAGAGACAGAATTAATATCCTTTGCCTTTTAATTTCCCGAATTACAGGGTACATAGTCGTGCCAGATATCTAAGATTACTTTAAAATATAAATGGTAACAGGTAAAATACAGGTAAATGATATAAATCTTAATAGAAATAGAATGTTTTGAAATATCTGAAATTGCGTTATCAACCTACTATATCTACCTAAGCTAATTACTGGAAATCCAATCATATATAGCCGAAGTGAGAAAGTTTAGTTTTATGTTCCCAATAAACGGGCAATTTTTCACATAAACGAGTTCATCGATTTTCTAACTCTTTTAAAAGATTACATAGAAGGTGCTTTCCAAACGCGATCGATGTAGTGATCGTTGACCGGTAATTGGTGGTCCATCGGTTTTTTAAATTACAGTGATTCCGCGGTTCCACAAAATCGTGTGTGTCACTATAGGAGCCGCCCGGTAATTACCGTCTGAACGTGAACGAGCGGCATAAATTGTCAGCGCGCGTAATTAGCGGTGGGCTATCGCGCCCTTGAGTAATCAACAATTAAGCGGCGCGTAATTGCCTAATACCTGCCCGTCACTCGGGCACGGACCATCGTGTGATAAGATCGCCAGCCGCCAGCCGCGGGCCAACTTCGGACTCGTATATGTGCATGTGCATACATATACGTACGAATACATCGTGTCTTGTTCGCCGATTCCTCCAGGCGCCTTCCCGTCGACCGCGCCGCCTTCCAAACAGGTAGCGACCAGATTTCTTCATGGTCGACGAAGTTGAATTTTTTTTCCTTACCTCCTTTTATTTCAGCGTATCACAAAATTACAGAGAAGATTAAGCGAGTTGAGAATAAGTGAAAGTCAAATGGACAGGTGTTGCGTTTGAGGGTATTCATTAATTCATATTTAACTCGTCTGATTTTTATTCAATTCTTATTCGCCGTCAAAATATAAAAACATTACGTTTACGGTCCGCCGGCGTGAATCGCGTACCGAAAATTTATCTCGAGAATTTATCTCGATGTCGGTGGTCCATCTCTTTCGTCCCGACAAATGAGTAACAACCGGCACACGCTTAGGTAAAAGCGCGTGCAAATTAGTCACCGATCCTCGTGCTCACGATTCCTACGCATGCTGGGACACGCACGTACTCACGCACGCGTGCGTGCAGGGCACGAGGGAGCCAAGCAGTTCCGGATCACGTCGTGAGCCGTGCGTAGGCATTGCCGGCACAGACACACTCCATTCACTTGGCGCCACATTCATTCATAGGGTTGGAGAACGCGAATACGAGCCGACCGTACGTCGACGACTCCGTCCTAGCGCCGTGCCGCCGCCGCCGCCTTAGCCGACGTCACCGTCGATGCCAGCCAGCTTTCGTTCAGGGCCGGTGAGATAATTTTTTGCTGTCCCGATAATCCGTCCAACATCCAGTCCGCTCCCGTCGTGACTTGAAAGCAAATGCATGCTCTGTGTCATTGTTCCTTATAACGTAATCATGATAATGTAAGTTTCAATTTAACTGTAGGAGAGGAATGTTTAGTGGCCGAATTGAAAAGAACGAAATAAAATCATCGATTACACAATGGCAAAAAGAAAGAATTAAAATTACATTTAGGATTATCTAAGTTTTAATTTAATTAATTAGATATTTCAATTTACTCAATAGAAAAATAAATTTATTAATAACCTTTGGTTACTATTATTTATGTGAAATGCAATTATCTGTTAATTTGTTTATCTGTATCTGTTCAAATAACGATTCAAATTTAAGCGACCCAACTCGCCATCTCTCATTTATTCTTCTTCACGACGTTTCGACCACAATTTGGTCCTCAAGTGAGATGTTATAAATACAGTACGCAACAATTACATCATTCGTCAGATGTTGTGTCCCAACTACATCGTGCGCACGCTGAAGCTAAAAAACGAATATGTCAAACTAAATGTGTCAAATATAAAAGCGGAAGGCGTGTCAGAGTTAAATCGTAGAAGCTTACATGTTGGTTGCGTCAAAGGAGTGAGATTGTAAAATTTTGGAAACATCGCAAGCGTTACAGTGAAGAAACTTGAAATGGCCATTTTCTCCACACGATCCGTAACATAGGTGTGGATGGGACGCGAGCCACCGAACCTTTTATAGACCTACAAACAGCAATGAAAACGAATATCGTGATATTTTATTTTGTAGTGTTAAGCGGACCGCAGTTTATGCGTTAAGGTTATGTGAAACTCAAAAGGAGATCCGTTTTTGTTACTCCGATCTTCGGAATGCTATTTGTAAAGTTACACTGATAAGTATTATATACAATGACGAATTACATTACATTAGGTCGTGTTCCCAAAGTATCGCGGAACAGGTCAAAATCAGACAAATGACAATTGACGTATTCCAAAAGTAATAAAAAAAAAAAAAAAACCGAACTCTGAGACAAAATTTTATACTGCCTCGATGACTCGATCGTATATCGCGGGCAAATTTTCCGTGTCTTTTTGGAGGTTGACCGTGCCTTTGCACTTCTCGATGAAAAACATTTCAGAGATCTCCCTTTTTTTGAAATGTCTTTCCTTATATAGAACTTTTGGATTGAGCCGATCGAAATCGTGATTGTGAGCGAGGCGATGTTTCGTAATAACCGAATGGTCATTAACATGCTTTTTGATGTCATTCCGATGTTCTTTTACGCGTGTCTCTAGATGCCTCTTAATCTGTCCAATGTTGCATGAACTGCAATTTACACAGTCAATTTCGTATACAAGTTTGGTTTGTTTGAGAGGCTGCAATCTGTCTCTAGTAATTTCTCTTATAAATAATATAAGGGGGTCTGGGGGGCGAAGCCTTCCAGCGGGGGGTTGGGGGCGGAGCCCCCCCAGGGGTCCAGGGCTATTTCCACCAGTGGAGGTGTCAACGGTCGACGGCCTATGTTGCTGCGTCCTTTACGCGTCGTCCCCTTGGCTGGGCGCCGGGCGGCCGACGGGCTTTCGTGTTTTTCGTCGTTGTTGTTGCGTTATCTTATCGTGAACGCGATTCGTCGCTTCCAACGTCGGTGGTATCAAGGGCAGCGAATGGCGTGGTGGATTTCGTCGCACCGTCGTCGGTACGGAGTCGTTGTTACTCGAAGGTGTTGGTAATGTTGGAGGTGGCGTTGGCGGTGGTCGACGGCTGCGTATGCTGCTGCGGCTCTTTTTGGGCGGTCGGCCTCTCGGTTTTTTCGCCTTGTCGATCGTTTTCGACGGTGGTGACGGCAATCGGAAGTGTAAACGTCGCACCGTCGTCGTCGGTAGGGAGTCGTCATCGCTGCTCTATGTTTCCACCGTTTTCGACGGTGTTGTTGTTAATGTTGGAGGTGGCGTTGGCGGTGGTCGACGGCTGCGTATGCTGCTGCGGCTCTTTTTGGGCGGTCGGCCTCTGCATTTTTTCGGCTTGGTTGCTGCTGCATCAGCAACAGCATCAGCATTGACGACAGCTCCAACGTTGACGAGGCTCTTTTTTGATGGTCGGCCTCTGGGTCTTTTCGTATGTCATTTTGGCTGCGTGTCGTAATGTCTGTAAAAATCATTCGGAAGAACATCACGCAACACTGTTGAACTGCAATATAATAGAAAGAATCTAAATTGTGTCGCTTTCCATCGAGTTATTACATTCATATCAAACTTCTTCCGTTGAAATTCACACGGAATGTCAGAACTGATAGCATTCATTAAATTTTTTAAGTGCCGTACCTGATGCCTTTTCAGCCCTGCAACACTTTTTTTCATTATCCATTTCTCTAACAAACTTTTCATTGTACCAAGAAACAATAGGTGCATGGAATTGATAACTGAATTTATTATATTAAATTGTGGTAATTGTAATAATATAGATTTTACATTATCTTTATGATGTTCTGGCTGTTCTCGGTTTTCGAATGATTCTTTATCGGAATTCTATCATCGGAATTTTATTATTGAAATATCAAGCTATATGTACCACATAATATATTAAATATTAATCAGCTATATGTATAACGTATTTATTTGATTTTTACCTTGCATAATTTGCGTACTAACGCAGCAATTGATCTTTTTTAGAATTTGCCGACATGTTATAATTTTCCAGAACTTTTTAATTTTTATTTTAATTTAAAAAAATTTAAATCTTACATCTCTATTAAATATTATAAATTAGCATTAGCGGCAGCTTTTGCGCGACGAACATCGCGGTCGTCGTCGTCCGTCGTTTCGCGCCTATCACGCGCACGTTTATGGACTGTGTCCGGAGACGTCGTTTTTTTATTCTACCGTTCACCAGGCGAACCGTTAGGTTAGTAATATCTCTTATTCTAGTGATTATTATAATTTCTTTAATTCTTGATCTTAAACAAGTTCATGGGTGCATTCAGTGCACCCATCCAAGAGCACGACCACTCACAGAGCCGCTAAGCAGCAACAGAATGTGATTGGTTGGATCCAAGGTATAAACCAATCACATTTCGCCGCTGCTTAGCCACTCAGTGAGCGGTGTACGATAAATCTCGAATGTGTTTGGCCAAGTAACTTCCTATAATAATAATTAAAATACGGGCTTAAACTCATTTCCCGAGAAACTATTTTGTCCAATAAGACCGAGCGTCTTCGTACGCTCGATCGCTATTCTAAGCGACGTTATTCCCTCTACTTGTAGGGTGCGCTTCACAAAGCCGTCGAACAATGCGGCGATGAATTGAAAGCTCGCAATTTTATCGCGAACTTCGTGAGAGTATTCAGGGTACGCCTTCTGCGATAGCCTCTCTAAATCTGTGCCCAACGCGCTGCGAAATCTTCGCCCGAGCGCTGTTTTCGATTAGTGAATTGAAGATAATAATTCTGAATTGGTGCTAATTTATCACCTTCAAGGCGTGCATTTTTATTATCCAACTCTAAAAATGATGTTAAAATTTTAAACCGGTTTTTTGCTATGGTACAAAGAAAAACTGGTGATGATTCCCATAATTTCTCAATGTTACTGAAAGATTAGTAACGTAGTAACTAGTAACGTAGCGAGTTTACTTTCACCGAAACGCTTCTATTTCATGTTCTATAACTTTTGGAAATTGGCTCTCGCCGACTCCGTCTCTGGAAATTAATATAAATATGGAATTAATGCGAATCCAAATTTGCCGAAGATGATATTGAACAGTTGACATATTGTCTTTGTCATATACATTTTTTTTGTTTACGCGAAGAGAGGAAATGCCTCGCGCATTCCTGGCCCCGACTACCAGGATATGTGGGGCTTGCATCCACTAAAAACCCCTCCAACTTCGCTTTTAACTCCGCGCAAGAGAGGGACTCGATCCCGTCGGCGTACGTATCGAGTAATGAACGCGCTTTTCCCCGTAAGCTCGACGCCAAAACAACCGCTTTTTCCGCCTCACTCCATCTATTTGCAACGGCAATGAGCGAGAATTGCGAAAGAAATTCGCGTAACGGAGCTGTCCTGTCGTACGTATCGGGCTTTAATTTTATTCCGCAAGAAATTCCATCTCTGGACGCATCGTTTACACACTCTGTCGCTAACTGACGCATCCGTTGATTATTTTGCAGGATACTACAAAGACATTCGGTATTTATACGAGTATTTGTAATGTATAAACGTTCCAAATTATTTAGCTTCGCAAGATACATAAATCCTTCGTCGCGTATAAAACTACAATTACTTAGATCTAATTCTAAAAAAAAATTTGTATTACAAATAATGGAATTGTTTCCAATTCATATGCCATTTGTTTCCAACTCATACGTGAATTTTAACCTTATGTGATAATTCTTAAATATCTTATTAAGTAGCTTATTGATTTTCGACCTTGGATTATTGGATTGTTTGTATCTGTTCATTTAAAATTTCAATTCACGAATAATTGATCTGCAGATTGCGTTATTTATCATACGTGTTATGCGCATTCACCGAATTTAGCCACGGTCGTGCCGAACGTAAGTACAAAGCGAGTTTTTCCCTCCTGCTGCCGGTTCCGTGGTGCCTCTGTTTTCCATTCGCCAGGATCGGCCGCTCGCCAGTAGGGAATTCAGAACGAATAGTGCTGATTCGCTACACGGATAACCTCGTGCACCCGGACACTGACGGCCGTTCGCGACCTTTTCCTTCCAGATCGTTATTATCTGCTTGCAGGTGCTTTATCCGGCATCGAGGATGAGAGGTCTCCTCAAGCATTATTCGTGTAATTTATTTTCCCGGAAAAGAACATTGGAATAAAATTACGCTGGCCTTCAATTTATGCAATCTGTAGATTTATTTTTTCGTAGATTATAGATTTTTTCTTCTTGCACTTGAATTGGCTCAAAGTCGAAGTGTTCAATTAGCTCGCGACTATTCTCTAGCCATTTACGAGCGCGCCCTCGAATAAATTATATCAGCTCACGCGTGCACGCACGCATGCACACAAGACGTTGCGTGTCACCTATATGCAGATACCTATAATTTAGCGTTATAATAACTAGTTGCACGCACTGTGCTTTTTCCGAGGCGCCGTGTGTATTGTTCAACGGAAAGAGAAGGGAAGAACCGACGAGTAGGGAGGGAGAGAGCGGGGGCACAGGTAGATGAGCGAGGAGATGCGGTGGAGACTGGAGACGCGGACGTTTCTCTTGAGGAAACTTTTATCTCGAGCTCGAACGATGATTCACACTCCCGAGCGGAGAAGGTGTCATTGCATGTATGCATAAGCGCGGTTCATTACGACTCAACGCTGCGCTGGCCCACGTGCCTCCTTGATCGCAGTATGCAAATCGAGAGGGCCCCGAGCCATCTTTCCTCGATCTCTCGCACTTCTCCACGCGATCAAAGATGGAAATCCTTCGAGGACCAGCATCGTCTATGCAGCTTGTCTCATCGTACAATATCATACCGCAAGAACGAGCATCTGGATGAGTGAATGCCGGATGAATACCTGTTCATTTATAGCACAAAGATATCGATAAATAGTGTCATCTTAATTTAACCTTATCTACAATGACTACAATCCAGGAAATTTTTTCAAGCAGGATTTTAAATCTAGTTTTTTTGTAATGCATAAAAAAATGACATTTATTTATTTTACATTAAACGTAGATCAAAGTAAATAGCGATATACGTTAGAGCAAATTAAAATGCATTTGTCTTAAAGCGATGAAAAAACGTTTATGTGTTGAGGTGCAAGTGCACGATTTCATTATCATTCTTTCGACCACGCAGTCATTTTCATAATGACAATGGCCGAAACGGCCCACTCGTATTCATGATGAGTAATTTACGATGCGAATACCGCCACCTTCGCAGATCTCCAGTCTGCCAGAAGAAGTGACCTGCACTGCTCGATTTGTGTCAATGACTGCCTCAGTTAACGATTTCATTAAGATTCTGCTTCGGAAACGATTCGATGGAAACAGTTCGATGATTTTTGTTATCAATCTTTTGTCTTTGATGCAAGAGGCACTTGGATATTTTGTATCTTGATTAATCAACTGCACTTATATTTGATAAACGAATCCCTTTTACAGAATAATCGAGCCGATTATTTACTTTAATCGGCATACAACGCGACATTCAAAATATACAAGTAGCTTTAGATCACGTTTTAAGTCCATCGAATTTAGTTTATATATGAAACGAAATGATAGCGACACGCAGTTTGCTCGTCAACATTAATACCTCGTGGTTACTTGAACAATCACAGATCGTGATCCGATACCGGACGTAGTTATTGTTATCCCACGAATGTCCTCGAGGTCTACGATGTCACGATCAGTAGCCGTGCACGTACCGCGAATGGATGGATACGATAACTCCAGTGTGATAACGATCTCGTTTATGAGCAACTCTTGGACGAAGCCACCCTGATCATAACCACAAACGAGGACAGTGTCATATCATTGCGGCAAGAATATGCACCCTGCTGATCGTGGTACGCTCGAGATAAAAGTATTCGTGGCAGGAATAGGTCATGAACTTTTATCGATGTTTCATTGTTGGGAATTTCAAAGGCTTTCAAGTTAAATATCTCATTATGTTCAAATTAATTATGATTAATACATAATCTTTCGAAAACTTGATTATATGGACATAAGTAGAACATTATGCAACAGCTGGAAGTTAATTTTGCAACTTTGCAATGTAGGTCTACACGATGGATTTTGCAAAATTCAATAGTCTAATCTATAGAGAAGAACGGTTATTATTAATTTTTACGCAAAGTTTAGAAAATGTCTGATAGCGGTTGAGACACTTGTCGCGGAAATCAGTAAATCTTAATGGGGACACCCACGTGCGATACCTGAAGGAAGCAGCTTCGTGGCATTTCAAGGCTTGTACGCTTTCAGAACGCGTGTCCAATCGACTCGACACGGCGCAATCGGATTCCGTTAATTGCAAATTTATGGTGGCGCGTGTAGAATCGCACGAAAGTCGGAAAGAAAACCGCGTGTTGCGAAGCACAGGACGTCATTCCTCATAGACAAGCTAGGAATTTATACCGTGGGAGACTCGTTTGCAATCGCCAGGTTGTTAATTTATCTAAAATGTTAATCTAACCGATAGTAACAAAGTTTCAATTTTAATAGTTAGTTTAAAATTTAAATTTATTGAATTTTTGAAATTTTAACTCAAAAAATTTTATAGCAAAAATATTGTCTTCTCCCATTTTTATAATAAAATTTCATCACATTTATATATTTTGATATTTACTCTTGATGTAAAAGTTCCTATCGGAATTGCCATTTCTTATTTTTATATCATTATCTGCTAATTTTCATGTTACATTACTCGTTTGATTAGATAGCATGTCGACTATGTAGATATTTTTTCCAGTCACATTCTTCGCCATTTGTTCGCTACGTTACGGTCTTCGTGATGGCGATATTCGCGCGCTCGCGGCTCGCAATATTGTATATCGCGGTATGACTCATTCGACATCTCTTACTCGACCACGCGTGATTATTTCACGTTTGAAACCACCTCCGCGGTGGTAAGCATATACGCCGGTACTTGTCGACATTGCCACCTCTCGTCTCGCGCCGGTATTGTGCGCGCTACCATTGATCGCGTTGGCAGCGATCGCGGAAAGTTTCTTTGAAACGACAATGCATTGCGATCGCTCTCTTTCGCGGCGATAAGATATGGTATAGAAGCCAAAAGTGAATCCGCAAAATGAATAGTTGAAATTTAAAATAACACGCTCGTATGTATAAAAACGGTGATCAAGGGTAAACAAGGCCAATGACGAGCAACAAATTTAAATTTAAAACATAATATATTAACGATGTTGGTACGTTACGTTTCTGCACACTGTGCTTTCCTCAGCCAATAATAATTTAAACTCGCATAATCAAGAACATAAACATTCTACATCCAATACGGTAATTTATGTACAAACGTTATCCTTTAAAGAGTAAACGCGGAGCGTGGTACAAAACTTGTTAACCACCATGAGGTGGTGTCGGCGCATCTTAGACCGTCCCATTCGAATATCCGAGATTCATTCCTCAGTCGAGAGTGGAAATGAACGGAGTCAATCAGCGGATCTGCACGTTACCATAAGAGTCAATGAATAAAAGCGTCTTAACTTTCCTTTCAATTGCATCGATATAGTGTAATGGCTATGTGGCAAACTGTTTAAATTCATCAGTTTGGTGTATGTACGTAAATGTTTTCTCGTGAGAGAGAATTTTTTTATTTCAATGTAGCTTGAAATTTTTTGAATCATTAATCTCGAAATGCAATTCAAAGATAGTGTTATTGCTTTTTCGCTGTTTTTAATTGTTTTCTTAAATGCGTTTTAACTTTCCTAATTGCGTCTTAACTTTCCTTTCTATTGCATCGATATAGTGTAATGGCTATGTGGCAAACTACATATTTAAATTCATCAGTTTGGTGTATGTACGTAAATGTTTTCTCGTGAGAGAGAATTTTTCCATTTCAATGTAGCTTGAAATTTTCTGAATCATTAATCTTGAAATGTAATTCAAAGATAGTGTTATTGCTTTTTCGCTGTTTTTAATTGCTTTCTTAAATGCGTCTTAACTTTCCTAATTGCGTCTTAACTTTCCTTTCTATTGCATCGATATAGTGTAGTGGCTATGTGGCAAACTATTTAAATTCATCAGTTTGGTGTATGTACGTAAATGTTTTCTCGTGAGAGAGAATTTTTCCATTTCAATGTAGCTTGAAATTTTTTGAATCATTAATCTCGAAATGCAATTCAAAGATAGTGTCACTGCTTTTTCGCTGTTTTTAATTGTTTTCTTAAATGCGTCTTAACTTTCCTAATTGCGTCTTAACTTTCCTTTTAATTGCATCGATATAGTGTAATGGCTATGTGGCAAATTATTTAAATTCATCAGTTTGGTGTATGTACGTAAATGTTTTCTCGTGAGAGAGAATTTTTTCATTTCAATGTAGCTTGAAATTTTTCGAATCATTAATCTCAAAATGTAATTCAAAGATAGTGTTATTGCTTTTTCGCTGTTTTTAATTGCTTTCTTAAATGCGTCTTAACTTTCTTAATTGCGTCTTAACTTTCCTTTTAATTGCATCGATATAGTGTAATGGCTATGTGGCAAATTATTTAAATTCATCAGTTTGGTGTATGTACGTAAATGTTTTCTCGTGAGAGAGAATTTTTCCATTTCAATGTAGCTTGAAATTTTTTGAATCATTAATCTCGAAATGCAATTCAAAGATAGTGTCACTGCTTTTTCGCTGTTTTTAATTGTTTTCTTAAATGCGTCTTAACTTTCCTTTTAATTGCATCGATATAGTGTAATGGCTATGTGGCAAATTATTTAAATTCATCAGTTTGGTGTATGTACGTAAATGTTTTCTCGTGAGAGAGAATTTTTTCATTTCAATGTAGCTTGAAATTTTTCGAATCATTAATCTCAAAATGTAATTCAAAGATAGTGTTATTGCTTTTTCGCTGTTTTTAATTGCTTTTTTAAATGCGTCTTAACTTTCCTAATTGCGTCTTAACTTTCCTTTTAATTGCATCGATATAGTGTAATGGCTATGTGGCAAATTATTTAAATTCATCAGTTTGGTGTATGTACGTAAATGTTTTCTCGTGAGAGAGAATTTTTTCATTTCAATGTAGCTTGAAATTTTTCGAATCATTAATCTCAAAATGTAATTCAAAGATAGTGTTATTGCTTTTTCGCTGTTTTTAATTGCTTTCTTAAATGCGTCTTAACTTTCCTTTCAACTGCATTGCTATGGTATAGTGGCTGTGTGGCATACTATTTGAACTCATGAGTTTGCTGTATCTGCGTAAATGTTTTTTCATGCAAGAAAATTTCTCTATTTCAATGTAGCTGGCTATTTTCTGAATCATTAATCTTGAACAGTAATTGAGAGATATTGTTATTGCTTTTTTTGTGTTTTTTTTTGTTTTCCGAAACGCACACTGCCTGAAAGCTATGGCAGCTTGTTCGTGGTAACGCAACGCCTCTGACAAATTAATAACATCCGCCGTCAACTCTGCCATACTGTCAGATAGCTTAATTCCTTCGCGATTGTCCTCCGAGTCCGAAACAACACAATCACAACACAGCTCCACAATCGTGGAGCTTTTCAGAACTCAGAACGATCTTTTCCTACTTCTTGTTTACCCTTGATCACCGTGAATAGTTGAAATTTATTAAAATTTATTAATTATTTTTAAAAATGCTGGCTATCAAGTATAAAATAGTAAAAATTAGGCGACTTCCTCCTATAGTATAAAAATATTTATTAGCAGTAATACTAGAAGTCGACAAAAACTAAAGTAAGAAGTTAATGAAAGATAAAGAAAAACACTTCCTGGCGCCTGTGCTGTGTAAGGCAATGCGTCACCATGTTCAGCTGAACAAACATTAAACAATGGTACCGCGGTTAACATAATGCATCGTTAATATTTCCCCGCACCCGTGTCATGATTTTTCACCTGCTCGCCGACGCAAACGGAATACATTTACATTTTAGAAATGTATATAATGTCTTATCACTAAAACTAAAAATTAACTCGAGTGAAATACTTATCTAATGTATACTTACGCGTAATAAACATGAGATTATTTTATTACGTCAAGTTTTTAAGGATATACTGTGCATTGAATTAAATATGCAAATACAATAATTTGCATGTATATACAAATGAAAAATCGATAGAGGAATGCGAACATTCGAGGGATCGGGGAATTTTCTGGTAAGAGCCTGAATCGCGGTCAACCGCCACACGCAATTAGAAATGTTTAATGAGACACTAGGAACGTCGCAAACTATTCGCGGGGTTAATGGCCATTTGCACACAATGAAGGAAGGCACCCGCGGTTATTGCCGCCTGTGATATCGCGTAGGACACACGTCGCCGACGTTACCAGCATTTCTAGACAAAGGAAAAGAAAGAATAACGAACCGTCGCGCTTGCGTGGTCTGACAGGTCGACACGTCATCCAAGATGCAATCGGATTCTTCACGGAATCAGATTGCAATGAGACAAAATATAGAACGGTGTAACGAACCAATTTCGTTTTCTCGTTAATCGCGAATTGCCCTAAGGGATCACGCAGAGAATTTCGCGACATTCTCCGGTGCGAGATCTCTCGATATAATGCTACAGCCACAGAGTTCAATTTCTCCGCTATTTCACTCTCCCTTTGCTCCCCTCCGTGTTGCAGCATTTCCCGTCTCGACTCCCTTTGCGGGGTAACCGAGAGAACGGCCATAAAACACACGATAGAGAGACAATATTCTCTCCTGAGCAAACAATGGCTAACTTACGACGATCGTAAACAATCTCTTTATCCGCAGGTCGTTAGCGCTGCATAATAATTTTCGCTGGTCCCCACCATGCTTGCTTAAAGTATCGAATTAGAATAATTTTGAGTTACTTTAATTTGTTTACTTCGATTTACTTTATTCTTTCGATTTACATGTCTCTCGTGTCTTGTGAACATGTAATATCTACATGAAGAATGCTCCTCCCTAGGAAAGGGAGGCTGACCAAGAAGCTGCGTGCGCAGCGAGGGCTGCGAGGGGGAGTTCCCACAGAAGTAGGTGTAGCGTTCTCAATATAGCCATTAAGAAATAATTGCAGGCACTGAAAAAGAGTAAGAGTATATTTGTAAATACATTTTTTTTATAAATAAATATGAATAAAGAAAAAAACAAGAAAATATATTCTTTTAGGTTTAGTTTCTCTGCTGTTTTCTGCATGAAGTTTGCGAATTGATATTCAAATGCTATAAACCAGTGCAAAACAAATTAAAGTAACAGTAATCGCTTTTTTTAGTAGCTGAAAAATTTTCACACATGCAGTTTGCGAAACGTGACATATTGGAAAAATATTTTTTAGAAAAAAGGATGTTCTATTTATTTGATTTGAATATTATAAATAGACGAAATATATTTTCAGTAAAAATTTTAATATAAATATGGGCTGGTCAGTAATTTTTTATCGAGCTAGAGTAGGGAGGAAAGATGAGAGGGATGATTTTGGGCGACGATATGCTGCCGATGCGTCGTTTCATCTTACACATGAGTCAGCTTCGGATTTAATGACACATGGTATATGCATTAGCGCGGTACGTGCGGATGAAACTCATAACACGTCTATTAAGCTGATACAGCGACTTACAATCGAATGAAACATATACAGGAATCTAGTGCGCTTTTATTACCCGATTTTGTAGTTCAAACTGTTTAAAATTTGTGCTATTCGTTAAATTTAAAGTAACTGCAGCAACAATATGAAAAAAATTTCAAAAACAGAAAACAAAGATATATTTTTTAATATTACTTTCGTTAATTAATTGCTCTAATTCCGACATGGTTTGCTACATACAAACCATAAAGTATAAATGGATTTAGTATAATAAGGTCAGAATAAATTCCTGATCGTTTCGCGTTGGAGCATTCTATCTGCGATTCAATTTGTCAAGGATAATATCAGTGACATTGAGCGCTTAATAGCATTAATAGGTCTGCCTTTCGCGAATAAGTTGATCAATTTTTTTTATCTGTGTGGTGTCAACATTGAACGATAATGACATAACGCATTTAATTTCGCTGCAACAAATCTAGTGGCATTGATTCGCGGCGATATTGAAAATTATTTCGGTACGTAGAAAGCAGGCGTCAGCGCCTGCTGTGTCGGCCTACGGATCGAAGCAGCGGGTTCAAACGATCTATTTACAATCGGGTGTGATCTATCGACGATTGACAGGCGTAGGTGGGCGGCGGATACACGATCCAACCCGGTGCTGGGATCCCGGCGCCGCTAAGAGAGGTCAGTCTGACTCATTTGAGCAGAGCAACGTATTAGCAACGGTGGCGATTGTCGGCACCGCGATCGTGCTACACGATTCGTATAAGCGTAAATTGAAACGCGATACGCGTAATATGATTTGCGGCGCGCACGGTGACAGATGTACACGCGCTCCGCCCGATCAGGATAGGCCCACACACGTACACTTTGCGGAATTGGCAAAAAATTGACAAGTTGCCGGATTTATCTCGCGCGAGAAATCTCGATTTTGCGCCGGTACGTCGGGACTTTTATTCGCGAGATCGTTGTTAATCGTGCGCAGTAAAACGCGCGATTTATGCATTAACAGAATATGCCTGTAAAACTTTAAATTGACGTAAATGCGTTTTATCTCGAAACATTATATGTATATAGTGAACAGATTTCGTTCAGATATTATTTTTGAAAAGGTGTGTCGTGAGAATTGCGAGAAACTTTCAACAACGTAGACATTTCGAAACCTTTTTTTAATTAAAGTGTTCTGAGCGACCTTGTAGCTTATATTCAAGTAGTTTATATTCAATGATAACAATATATATTACGCAAGAACTTCTAATCATGTATAGGTATACTTACAAAAAATGGAGCAGCCTATTACATTTATAAATCGTATTTATAGAAAGAAATAAGCGGGAGGGAAGAGGAGGGGTCTCGGAGATTTATTAATGTACCTGTCGACGCAACAGCGCGGACCACCCTCGAAGGACATGAAAGTTCGAAAAAATCCCGCGGTGCGAGTTAATTAGCACCTCGAGCGAAACTGATTTCGCAATCGGGATCTCGGTCGATCGCGTACTTGGATGCGTCTCGAGACGAAAAACGGGTCAGTGGGATTGTGTACGAGAGAAGCCCCTCGGGGTACGTTCGCCGAGCCTCGGCTAAATCTATATGCGTGTATCGATCGAGCGTTATGCAATCGCAATTAAAGCGATCTTGTAATCGTAAGCGGGGTATAATTAACGAGCCGAATCGTGCCGACGCGCTCCGACGGTGTGTTGTCTATCGCGGTGCACGATCGCGCGGGCGCCCCCGCGGGCTCGCGGTCCCCGTTAAGTGAGCGCAATTTGCCATATTGTCTTTAATAATCCCGTCTAATTAGTTTTGTCTCCCGTTTATATCGATCATTAGTCGAGAGCACGGCCGATTCTTCGCTGAAAGACGGAAGAGAAAGCACTGCCGTCGACCCACGCATTCTACCCAGCAGAGTGGGAAAAACACCGAAAAAACGCCTGCAAAGTTATAAAACTGCATGATTACCCGTAATAAACGATTTTTAACGTATCACCAAAACGACCACGGTTTTACTTGCGGCTCTATTTGCTCGTAAATAGACTATTATTTAATGGCAGGTTTGTTTAAACAAGTCTACTTTCTAATCCGATAGCTGCAGAAAGGGCAAATAGTTGAAAGTGACGGATTTTTGGACTTAAACATTTATTTTACATTTAGTGCTATAATTATGGCGTTTGTATTTTTAATGTGAAATTATATATTAAATGTCGAGCAAGAAGATGCGACGCGGTTACTTCGTGAGACTTATAAACATCAAGGATAGGGAAATGTCTATTAGGAGACGAAATTAGTTCTGCACGTGAAGCAAAGATATAAGATAAATGTCCCTATCCCCAACACCTATAAAACCGACCCAACGGGAATATTATATTTTCAGCCGCGAATAAAATAAATTGGGCAATAAAATTTTTACAGCCTTGTATATTCTTATCAATATTTTGTCAAAATATCATTGATTCGATCTATTTCTTAAATTATTTTAGTAGATAAAAGGAAATGAAGACACGACTGTCAATGTCCCTACTGACACAGTGTATCCAATGTTGCCCAGCTATGCCCCCCTTTCCCTCTGCATACTGGACGGAGATTATAATTGATTATCCCTCTTCACGAGCAATTACAGTCATACCGCGTAGGTATTTTGACAATTTTTCAGTAGAGAAGGTTGAGGGTAGCGCGCATAAGTATGGGCTGGTTAACATAAATAAACATTAATCGTGAGGAAACAATTCAAATTTTTATTTAATAAATAAATTTTTATTGTTTTATATTTTATCAATATTAAATTGTTGGCCGTGGGTAACCGTAAAGACCGTAAAACAAATGTTTAATATGTTCTGTAAAGAACATTCAGACACTTTATCTTTCTCTACAAACTCTGCCATGGTTAGATTAGGCACGAACGCTTTCGAGACCTTCCTCGCTCCACGATGGTCTACGCAGAACGGCCGATAGAGAGAGAGAGGATAAAATACATTCGCGATGTATTCAAAAAAGCTTTCGCCAGTCATCCAGCCATTCTCGGTTTTTTCTGCACCCCACGAATTGGGGATACTTGCAGGGATCCTCTCGTACGTGAAAGGTATCATTGATGGTGCTAATGTGCCAGCAGGGTTGGCCGTGAACAGTTAAACATTCTTTATCGTCGTTATGAATGAAATTGTACACGGCCTTGTTTTCTTTTTTCACCAAAACTTTTTCTCTTTTTGGACTAAGAAAAAACGTCGATTCGTTACAATTGAAGATTCTTGTCGCATCGAGACCAACTGCATTTTCTTTATCCAAATAAGTCTTAACTTCTGCGAATCACTTTCGCAAAGCCATTTCGGTGACTGATGATCGTGAGAATGACAAATTTTGTGCAATTCTTTGAGCCAACTCTGGATGACGATTGCGAAATCCCTCATACCAACTGCGGCCTGGACAATTGTTCGTGAATGGATTTTTTCGATGTAGTTCTTTGACAAGTTTAGCGATATTGCTAATAAGCACACTTTTTATGACCGGAAAGTCACATGCACTCATGTGCATCATCCACCGAATAACTTGTCTCTCTTCTTTGTCAGACAACCCCGTCGGTGCTCCGTTTTTCTTTAGAAGTACTTCAGGCTGTTTCATTTTATACTGGAGAGTTGTTTTCGGTACGCCGTACTGGAGACTCACTGCACGAAGCCCTCGCCCAGCTTTCGCAGCAGCCTCCTTTAAAGTTTCTTCAGTATATATTTCTCTCTTTTCTTTTTCTTTTTCTTTTTTGCCATTTCTACAACCAGATCAAAAGTTGTTAGGAATCATTATTATTATTGCTGTTATTGACAAATAACAATATGATTTTGCTCGACAAAGCAAACAGCTACGTAATTTAAAACGACCAAATTTTGAGCAATTAACTATCTATCTATCTATCTATTTATCTATGTATCTATCTATCTATCTATCTATTTATCTATCTATCGTCTCTAAATTGCGATATTGTATTTATTAATAAACTATACACATTATATGTAAATATATTTTTTTATTGCATACAATTTTTTCTTTATCTGTAATTAAAAATAAATACAGGACCTGTTGATCCAGGCCCTGTGCGTCCCACATTCCACCCTCTTCGTCCTCTTGCTCTCCAGCCTCTTCTCCAGCCTTCTCTGAATTCTCCTGTTTATCCTCCTCGTCCTCTCCTGCCGCTACCGCCACACTCGCATTCCAGATAATGCGCCTTGCGTTTGGCGCTAAATAGCGGTTCCTCGAAATAAAAAATTTGAATCCGCGCCTCGATGGCCTCTCTGGTGGAAGCCAGAATTTTATTCGGCCAAAACGCTTCCATGGAATTGATACACACGATTTTCGGTATGCCAGCTGACACCCGGACGGAACCGTATTTTATGTTGCTTGGGCTTCACGATCGAAAATAATTGCTTCGTACGCAGTGAAGCCTCTCGACAAAAACCACCAACGACAGAGATAAAAACTGTTATTTTTGATCAATGGGTGTTTACGTTTAGCAATCGGATTTGCAATCGGATTAATCGCAATCATATCAACCGACTAGGGAAAAAGTTCCCTAGACTAATCGGATCGATTTACGTGTATACGGAGCGATCGAATTCATGAATAAGAGAGCGAAAATTTCACTCATGGTATGATTTCACTCGCATCGCAGATTTTAAGAAGAAATAGAAAAGTAGGTATGCATGTACTTTTTGTTATTCTCATAAATAATTAACTTTTATTCCCTTTTAAATGTATATTGAGCGATAGATGTATTAATGTTTTACTGATATATTTTGAACAAACAAATAGATTATAACCTCACTTTTTTTTAATATCGTACTAATATTAACATATTAGTTTATTAAAATAATATTTTTTTCAGAGGTAAAATTACAAATGGATACAAACGAGGAAGAAGTGTTTGAGCAGGATCAGTTCGGTATGTATATTGTAAGACAAAGTTTTTATTTTAGTTTTAGCTAAACTAATTATATTAATAAATTTTGCTTTTTGAAATATATTCCATGTCTTTGAAATAAGAAAATGTATATTTTGCAAAAATATCTTTTACATTATACGGAAGAAATTAATGTAATTATTAAATTTCAAAGTTTCTTATTTTTTCACAGAAAACTGTAGACACCATTGGACCAATAACATGACAAAACTGCTGATAGAAGAAATAAGGCAATATATATCAGTATTAAATAAAAAAAATAGTATGCAGAAGAAAATATGGAAGGAAATAGCAAGTAACTTTAAGAAAAGAGGTTACAACGTAACTGACGAACAATGTTCTGTTAAATGGAAGAACTTGAAACAGAAATATAGGTCGGTGCGTGATGCTAATAATGAGACTGGCAATGCTAAAGTATCTTGGGAATACTTTGATTTAATAGACGAGTTTATGAATATTACACCTGAAGTAACACCTTTATCACTTGCTTCAAACACACGTGGATTTAGACTGCACAAAGAAAATGTATGTATAAGAGAAAACAGTGAATCCAACGATGAAAATACAGTACCCAACACTACTTCTTCTACTTCTACTACTACTTCTACTCCTACTACTTCTCATGGTACAATGCATAAGAGAAAACGTGCAAGAAAAGAAAATGAATTAGCATATTATGAAAAGCTTTATGAACAAAAAGAAAAGCATCATAGGGATAACATAGAAATGCAAAACAGATTTTTAACGTTACTTGAAGATGTTTACAAAAATGATCAACAGTAAAATAAGAGAGTATTACTAATAATAAAGCTTGTTAAATTATTAACCTTTAAAGACAGTATTATTTATGTTATAAACTTTTATTTTTTGGTTTACATTTGTGATACAAAAGTTTGCATATGTTTGTATATGTGCAATATTTATTATAATATTGATTAATATTTAATATATATGTAAAGGTTAATACTTTTCAATATATAAGACAGTAATATAAAGTATAGTATGTACAAGAATATATACTGTTTTCGAGTATGTTTCATATTATTATAGAATCTAAATGTTAGTATTTTTCTAACCTTCGAAAATTGTGTTATTTTTTTAATATTAACAAATAATTTTTTTTAACTTGCAAACAACAAAAATAAAGCTATATACATTTATGTGCATGTATATACATATGTATATATATATATATATGCACAAACAAACATACAGCTTTATCCTTTTTTTTTACAATATTTCCACAATAATTTGAAACATACTAAAACAGTTTATTCTTGTATTATATTTTAGTAACATTAATATTGACAAAACGTATATACTAATAGTATGACTGAATTATATGAAAGTGAAGAAATGTGTTCATAAAACCATAAATGTTTATTTTAGTTGATTTTATATGCGTGATATAAGATTTATTTTATTTCATGATTAACATTTAAAGACTGATGTGTTAATTTACGATATAATTTATGAAAGATGTGTTAGTGAATAAAAGAAAAGTAGCAATTTTTCTTTATTTCAAATATGTATGTTTAGTTTTTGTATGTGTTACTAAATATATTAAATATATTCTATTGAGTACGTATTCATGTTTTTATAACTACCAAGTTATGCGTTATTATTAAATAATATGTTTACTGTTACCATTGTATTTAAAACATATAATTGATGCCACAGTTTTCTGTTGCATCTGATAGGCATATATGCACATATACATTTCTTTAGTTACATATCTGTTTACAGATATTATTGATACAGAACATTAGAATTTACAAAACGATTACAAAACTATCGAACCAAATGCTCACAGATGTACTTGCAAACAACAATTGAATTTGTTCAGTAGGTACATTTTGAGATTATTAATCATATATTATTTATTTGCATT